>CM035160.1:4112255-4277945 GCA_020205615.1 Panax quinquefolius | reverse complement strand
TTAGATAACCTCACACTTGTACTGGTCAAAGAAAAATAAAATAAAAAATAACCTCACACTTCTTCTTCTTCCGGAATCCTCGTCCCTATCGGGCGGAATCCGGCCATGCGACAACTCAATCTCATCGAGCTCATCCATCGCTTTGGCTCATGCGATGTCGACGGACTTCGTGGTCGGGTCGAGGGCCTGAGTGTTTTGAGGATGGATCGTGGTCTGCAACGTCGTCGTCAACCGCCGATCGCATTTGGGCAATGAGTTTGGGATCGGTGAGGCATCCGCTCCTTAAGTTCGAAGTAGGGCTCATTTGAGAAGATCTGATCGAAAGATTTGGGGGATTTTTTACAGCTCGATAGAAGGAGATTTAACTTGGTTTTGTTTTGTTTTGTTTTAATAGAGAATAAAATTGATTTGCCAAATTTGCCCATAGTTAAACATTTTAATTTAACAAAATGATGAAAAATTATTTTTGTAAGACACATCGGTTGTAGATGGCCCCATTTTCAAGTGCCACGTCGACAATTTCGACGCGGCGTAGGCCAATGAATGAAAGTGAAAAAAATTGATAGTTCAATCATCTAATTGACAAAATTAAAAGGTGGATCCCCGAAGTGGAATATGACTTATAGTTTAGGGTAGTAAATTATATTTAAGCCTATTCAAATTCAATGCTTTTCTCTCTCGGCATACAATATCTTTTACCATTTCATCTATCTTCTGGTATTATTATGGCTTGGGTTTGGTTAGTATATAATTTCTGTAACAACCCTGGAATTCCAAATCAAATTATAGCATTATAAGGCCCAATGCGTTTGTCTCAATAATATCTTCTTGGGTCCATCTTAGCCTACCACAGACGCACCCAAAAGGTCATTATTGAAGGTATTAATGATATTAGACCTGGTAATTTAAGTTGAAAATCATATAGTTAACCAAAACTACTTGGATCTATTGGGTTGGTTAACTAAATTTTAGGATATGAATTGGTTTGGTTTTGGACCCATATTATTATTATAAATATGGGTTGGATCTAGTTTAACTACTTTTGACCCATATTAGTCTAAATAGTTTTCTACACTTTGTAGAGCTAATACATCAATATGTATGCATTATTACACTACATTCTTATATAACACATATACATATTACATATTACATACTTTTGTAATTTATACATTTGTAATTGGCAAAACTATGATTTTCACCACTAAACTTGGCACGTTTTATTTAATACACCACTGAACTTTTAATTTTTGGATTACATCATTAAACTAATTAAAATTTTAATTGGGTCATTCCAGTCCAAAATAGTTGATGACGTTAAAGTAAATGACGACTATGTACTGATGTGACAAAAAATAAAATAATTTGCTTATGTGGCAAAAAATATTAAAACAGATTTTAAAAAAATTTAACATTTTAAAGTTTTAAAATAACAAAAACATAATAAAATACAACAAAAATTTTAAAAAACAGATTTTTTAAAAAATATATATTTTTGAAAACAGCTTTTTAAAAAAAAAATAGAATTCTATAAAAATATATTTTTTTAAAAACAGTTTTTTCAAAAAAGCAATTTTTTTAAAAACAGTTTTTAAAAAAAATAGAATTCTAAAAAAATATACTTTTTAAAAAACATTTTTTAAAAAAATAGAATTTTTTAAAACAGCTTTTTTTTTTAAAAAATATTTTTTAAAAATGGAACTTTTTAAAAAACAGATTTTTAAAAAAGTAGAACTTTTTTAAAATGTGATTTTAAAACAGTTTTTTTAAAAGCTATAAAAATAATTTTTTAAAAACAGTTTTTTTTTTTAAAAGTAGATTTTTTAAAAAATAGATTTTTTAAAAACAGAATTTTTGAAAAAACAGATTTTTTTAAAAATAGAATTTAAAAATATATACTTTTTTAAAAAATATTTTTTTTTTAAAATAAAATTTTTAAAAACAGCTTTTTAAACAGATTTTTAAAAATAGAATTTGTAAAAAAACGGTAGAAATTTTTTTAAACAGATTTTTAAAAAAGCGGTAGAAATTTTTTAATTTTTTTATAAAAATAGAATTTATAAGATTTTTAAAAACGGTAGAAATTTTTTAAAAAAGCTGTTTTAAAAAATTCTATTTTTTTAAAAAAAAATTTTTTTTAGAATTCTATTTTTTTAAAAGCTATTTTAAAAAATTTGATTTTTTGAAAAACTGTTTTTAAAAAAATATATATTTTAAAAGTTCCATTTTAAAAAAGATGTTTTTAAAATTTCTCTTTTTTAAAAAATCTGTTTTTTAAAAAAACTGTTTTAAAAAATTTCTATTTTTAAAAAAATGTTTTTTCAAAAATTATATTTTTTAGAATTCTATTTTTTTAAAATCTGTTTTTTTTAAAAAATGATTTTTTAAAAACTGTTTTAAAAAAATTCAATTTTTAAAAATCTGTTTTAAAAAAATCTATTTTTAAAAAGATCAATTTTTTAAAAATCTTTTTTTAAAAAGTCCTGCTTTTTCTTAATTCTATTTTTTAAAATCTTTTTTAAAAAAAAAAACTGTTTTAAAAAAGTTCTATTTTTTTAAAAATATGTTTTTAAAAAATATTTTTTTTTAAAATTCTATTTTTAAAAATTCTGTGTTTTAAAAAAAGCTGTTTTTAAAAAAAAATCTGTTTTAAAAAAAACTGTTTTTTAAAAAAACTATTTTTTTTAAAAAAGCTGTTTTAAAAAATTTCATTTTTATAGAATTCTATTTTTTTTAAATCTGTTTTTTTAATTTTTTTTAATTTTTGTTGTATTTTATTATGTTTTTGTTATTTTTAAAACATTAAAATTTTAATTTTTTTTTTAATCTGCTTTTGATTTTTTTTTTTTGCCACATAAGCAATTTTTTTTTTTTTTTTGCACATCACGTCACGTCAAATATTTACTTTAACGTCTGTCAACTATTTTGGACGGAATGACCCAATTAAAATTTTTTAATTAGTTTAATATCCAAAAAGTTAAAAGTTCAGTGGTGTATTAAGTAAAACGTGCCAAGTTTAGTGGTGAAAATCATAGTTTTGCCATTTCTAATTATATATAAAAATCATTTCACTAATTATGGAATTAATCCATAATAAAGTTAACACTTTTAGTAATATTTATTAATTATGTATAGACCCCCACCCCTCCCCTCCCCTCCTCTCACCTCACCCCCCAAAAAATAATATTTATTGATTATGATACACCCCCACCTTGCGGACACCCACCTCTCAGCCTGTGCCACAGACGCCCCCACACACCTCATCCCACCCCGCCTCCCACCCCCCCCCCACCCCACCTCCCCTCCCAGCACTGAGCCAAAAATATTATTTATTTATTATGTATACACACCCCCATGCCCCCCCCCACGCCCCGCCCCCCACTCCCTACTCCCACTCCCCAAAAAAAATATTTACCGATTATATATATACTCCAAAAAATAATATTTATGATTATTGTAATAAAATTGTCAATAATTTCATTAATTTTAATTAACATAATAATTATTAATGTAAATTTTATAAAATTAATGTTTTTAATACTCAAATTAGCCACATCAATTAAAAATTTTAGTTTCAAACTTGGGTCTAAAAAATTAAAATAAGACTCTTGTAGTATAACAGAAATTAAGATTTTAGTGAAACTATAATTTGAAAAATAGGTCGACCTTGATTCGATCCATAACCATTTAAATCCAAACCATATAACCCATATTAAATATAGGTAATATGATTTTGGTTCCAAAACCAACCCAAACATATTTTATGTAACTCAAAACTAACCCAAACCTATTTTTTGTCAGATCCAAATGATATCAACTTGAGTCTTTATATACACATCAAAGTATCTCACATGTTATGATATGGGACTAGGGTGTTACAATTTCTATCAGGCGACTCTTTTTCCTCATATTTGTTCATCAATGTTAACTTCCAACTTACTCTAAATAACTAGTGAGAAGATTATTAGATTGGAGTCGGCGTCTGTAGATAAATATTTATGGCACTCATAGTTGTCACGGCGCCAAGGCTGGACGCGATGGTAGTTGACCGCCAGGACGCCTAGACGATAAGGCGCCCCCCATGGCGTCCGTATGCGACAAGTCGTTAATAATATACAATTTATACATTATTTATTTTATTTCAAAAGTATATTGCACAATAAAATTTTATATAAATTAAAATCCAAAACATAATATTTAACCGTATGAAAAAGTCTCCACTCTCTACTATGATGGCAGTCAACTATGATGGCAGTCATGGCACTAGGTTACTCGATCAGATTCGCGGTTCTTTCTGAGGTCTATTTACTTTCTTAATGCGCATCATAACACCCACTTACTTGGAAAGTTCATTCAAGATCCACAAGCACCATTTTTAAGTCATGTCTGAAATTGTAAAAGGCTTAAAAATAATTTCTTAATACGTAATAACAAAGTTAGTAAAGTAGCATGAATTTAACACTTCATTTATTTCCGAAAGCAAACCCAAATAATACAGATTCAGTTTAACAGATTAACTCAATTTAGCACAAGCTAGTTCCAGTCCTCTCTTTCATTATTTTCCTCACTCCAACAGTCCGACCTTAAACACTTGCAATATCTTCCAGACATGTATACATCAATATACCCTGCCTCCACTCTAAGCTGGAGGTTCTTTTATTCGAAGGTTGCATCTCTCTCTGAGTCGGTCGGTTTGCGGTTAACTAATTATAGTTTCCTGTATGCTACCATGACTTTCTTCAAGAATTTATATCCCAAGTAGAAGTAACCATGCATTACCATGATATATCCCATGGACCACACATGTTCTGTTCTTTTGAGAGGCACCAAATTTTGGGACCAGCACTATATCTTGTTTGAATAATTATTTTAACTTCTATGTTCTTATTTACATGTGATTCCGTAGAAATCATGAGTGATAAGCCTGGGTTTAGTTTTCCTTCTTTCAGTTTTTCCAGAAATACGATGAGAATTTTTCTTACGAACAAGGGTATATTCCCAATATATGTTCAGCTGCCACCAAGCTTGAATTAGTGGTTGTGGATTACTTACAGCATTATAAGATGATACTTGGATCATGTTTCAAGAATGTGCAGTTCTCTGACTGGTTATCGCATTGCCCAGGTGGTGATTTCTAAGAGTGTTATATCAAGATACATCTTTTTATTATGGATGAATTGTCTTCAGAATTTGAATAATTTGTTTGAGCCTCTCTATCTATCTACCAGGCTGATTATCTGTGGGGAAATCTCACATTCTAAATTAGCTTTCTATGTATAACACTGTCAACCAAAGGCTGCTCAACTTTCACACCTTGACTATGATTATTGAATTTGACTACAAACCACAAAGTAGATTGAACAAGTTTGGACTAAGGAGTAATGTACGACCTTGAGTTTTTACTTATCAAATAAGTAAAAAGGAAAAAAAACAGTAATGATTAATTGTGCTTTCTCTAAGTTGCAAAATATCAATGATGCACTTTTTCCCTTCTAGCTGGTGTGAAATTATAAACCAGGAGTATCTGATATGAGATCAGCAGTGGTCAGTGGGTGCACCTTTGTAGATGTCAACTTGATGCAGTAAGCTGTTGAGGCTTTTGCTTATACATCCTAAATATTTGCCTTAGTTAAGAGTTTGGAAGATTATTGTTGATTTCAGGAGCTGACATATCCTTTGGCTCCCAGGTTGCTATATTAAAATTTTATCTGATTTTTCGTTGTTATATTAAATTTGTCTGTTTTTCGCAGGGATGGGAGTGCATCCGTTTCTTCTGTCCAGAAGTACTTGATGAAGAAACTAGACCTTCCAAGTGAAGAAGAGGTAGCCAACTATTATAAATTTAGCAGTATTAATATGATAGATAAAAAGTGCTTCATATAGTTGTGGACTAGTGGTATGCATAAGCATGTCTTGACATTTTTTTAATAATCATTTTAACTAAAATCATTCATATTTGCTGTAGCAAGCTGCAACTTGCATCATTTAGTGAATGAATTTGGGCTCTTTAATTCCAATGGAATTTCAGTTTTGCAATAATCAGTCCATCATAGCTGTGCACTGTGCACTTGCATGAGTCTCAACAAATCAAAGATGAAATGCACCCAACCCCAAAAGCCAAACTACTGATGAAACTGATTTGAAACTTCAATTTTTGGGTTGCCTGAAAGGCCTTGATCTCTTAAAAATCAATGTGAATGTGTTGTAGAGATTCTACCCTGACTCTTCTTAATTCTATAGCTTCCTTCAGTTTCTGCAGTAACCACGATTGACCTAAAAACAAGTCTCTCCTACAAAATCGAGTTATTTCAGGAATTACCATAAATCCATGTGATGAAAAAAAAAAAACGTTTTGAGTAGCCAAATGACTTGTCTGTGCCTCATTTTCTTTTATTCTTTTCTGAGGGGGTTTTATTTTTGGTGAAGCCCGGTTCCATCTATTTTGATAGTGAATTTATTTTTGCTGTAGGTTGAGATCAGATGCATGGGTCAGCCGGTGATGCCCACATTGCAACTGCATAGTCTGGTTGAATTGTGGCTACAAACAGTATCTGCAACATCAGAAAGAGTATCTGCAACAATTGGCTCCTCAGCTACGGAATTTGTGATGGTATTGGGATATGCTCGCAAGGTTCCATCCCCATGACCATATATATTTCATGGATTTCATCACTGCAGGCCGCAGCCAAACCCGATACCGCATGGAGTCACATTCTGCTGCATTGTCCAGTTTCACAACCATTGCAATTTCTGTGTTCCTTAGTGACATGACTAAATGGTATATAAGCAGATGATTGGTGTCTTGACATTCAATTATACATGTACTGTAATCGGTTATAGGCGGCAGTGATTATTGAAATGCTGACTCCTATACGTATGACTATTTTTTTTCATTTTAATTGCATGACTGTAAACTACCATATTCAGGTATTTTTAATTTATCCACAACAAATTTCCTTCTAATACTCTGTCTGAGACTTATTGTAGAGTTTTGAGCCTCGAGTAAATCAATCAATAAAACATAATTAAAGAGATTTATTATTTTATATAATATAGTATATTTTCAATTAAATAAAATTTACAATATAATATAACACTAACGCTCCTAAGAAATTTGAAAACATGCAAGACAAGTATATTATTCGTATATTATTTATTGTCAGAGTACAAATATCTAATATTATTAGATGTTCATTCAACCATTTAAAAAAAATATATATTCATCAAATATTAAAACACATTTCATACAAGGTTTATATAAATTGTGTCGTATTTATAAATATGAATGCTGGAATATTTACATTCACATACGATATACTCCTGCGTATTAGAAATATATTCTCTTTAGATTTTTTTTATGATCAATTTGTAAAATCTTAAATTCAAAATTAATGTTTTTTGGGAATTTCGTGGTATTTATTGGAATTAGCCTGATATTTACTTTTCGTGTGTAACAAATCTATTTGCTACCGAACTCTCATCTCATGGACTTGCATTCTAGCCCGACAAACTGTAAAAACCCGATCCACTCAAATATATATAGATATATAGAGCACTAATTCCATATGAACTAGAACCTGAAAACCTCTCTCCTCCATAGATCAACGTCGGCCTCTGAGAGTTAATATACTCTCTCTTTCTTTTATTTTTCTAAATATATACTCTCTCTTTCTATATCTATATAACATACAAATCGATATAGAATGGTTTACATTACATCGTGGGACGATTTCGTTGAAAGATCGGTTCTGTTGTTTAGTGCCCATCCCGATAAAGTATTATTTTCTCTCTTCAGTCATACTTTATTTTATTTTATTTTATTTGTAATTCCCTTACGAATCGTTGAATTGATCTTTTCTGTAATTTTTTTGACATATTTTTTGGGGAAATAGACGCGTTATGTAATGAAATACAGAAACTGCGACGGTAAATTGGTTCTTAAGGTCACCGATGACAAAGAGGTACCAATTACTTGCCCATGTTCAAAATCTGCTGCTTGCTTGGTATTTATAATTAAGCTTAAACCTGTTTGCTTGCAGTTGTTAATTTATTTTCTAAACAATTCAAAATCCAGTTGTTGTATTTTATAATGGTTTCTCAAGCTTTTCAGATTAGTAGTTGCACATCAATCGGTGTAATGGTTTCATTGTATTTTAGAGAGTGAGGGAGCTCAATAGCGCTTACCTCTGCCTTATGTTTATTCCATATATAACTAAAGTGTGATAGTATATTTATATAAGTTTTGGAATTCTGTTAGAATATAAATGTTATAAAACTAAGGTGGTGTTTGATAAAATTAACGGTTAAGATCTAAACAGTATAGACATCTGAATAATATAGACTATCTATCTAGAATTGTATCTGAATGAAAAAATGTTGTTTGATAATTAACTTTTTAAAAATGTCTGAATAATAGTATTTTACCATTTTAACCCTCTGAACAGTTTAAGCAAAAACATGTTTGATAGTAAAAAAAATGTTCGAATAGTATTTTAAATATATATTTATAATATTTTGACAACAATATGATGAAACAAATTGTATCAAATCCAATTAATATTAATAATAATTAATATTTTAATTTTAATTTTAATAATGAATTGGGAAAACAGAACAATAATATTATCTCCTTACCTCGGAATAGATAAAAAGACTTGTATAAAATAATTGTAGAGAGAGAAAGTGCAGGAAACCCTCACGAGCTCCATCTTTTAATTTCTTCACTTTTTTTAATCTCTGTATAATTATATGTGTATGTATGCATATCATTATCAATTTCATCATCTATGTTGAAGTCTCCCATTTTAAAACCCTTAGAAAAAGCTAAGAATCTTAATTAATGTTGGGTTTGGGGTAAGTAAAGCTTCATGGGCTGTACCTCAACTTTCGATCTCTATCTTTATCTATCTATCTTCAACCACCAAAACTTTCTGTATCAGAAAATGAATCGAATAAATGGAAAGAAAATCTCTGAAAATGTTAATTTAGATGCTCCATTACCGACGAAAAGCAAACGGACTATGAGCTAAGAAATATCAGTATGGTTAAAATTGTATTGGGGGATAAAGGAAGAATTTTGTAATATTGTTGAGGTTATTTTTGTCCAAAAAAAACAAATTTTCGCTCAGATGGGGCTCTGAAGGGTAAAGCATTATTTTTAAATCTATCCGATTAAGAGGTATTAAGAGGCATAAAAATATTTACCAAACAAGTTGTGCCTCTGACCGAATCAGAGGCACACCTATTCAGAGCCATTAAGATCCAAACAAACACTGCCCAAGTCTTATAGAAAATTTTTAGATGAATCAACAAGTTGATTATTTTATATATATTTGAGTACAAATATAACCTTTGAGCAACCAATACTAAGTTATAATATTGATATTTGTGCAATTATAGTTAAAACAATAAAGAAATTTTTCGGTATGCTAAATTTAGAATATTGGTGTGTCCGTATGTAATACTAACCCATTTGAGTACGCAAGTACCAATACGCGGTACGCTAAGTATAATGAGAGTATCTAGTAACTGGGGAGGATTTCCCTTGGGCCTTTAGGCCTTGTAAATATAAGATAGTTGGGGCTTATGTATTAGGCCCAGTTGGTAATATTCTATATCCTAAAATAGCCCCCCTTCCCAAACGCTGTTGAAGGTATTCCAGTATTATTGCTGAAGAACCGTTGCCCAAATTCAAGTGAAGGCCACTTTACTTTCAAAACCCACATAGGTGGGTGTCCTTTTTGTTCTTTTACCTTACATATTCATGTGAATGTGTTAGTTGACAATCACATGGGTGATTGTCCTTTCTTTTACTTTGGAGAGTCTCACATAGACATATGGTTAATGGTCCTTTGGTTTGACCGAGTATTGAAGAGTAATTAACAATACATATTTTTTCTTTTAAAACATTTGGTCATGAATAAATAATTATTCGGCCACTAGCATTTGTGATGTCTCCTTCTCCTTTGTTGTTATCTTTTGGATCTTGTACTAGTGTTTAAACCATTTAGGATCAAAGATGGTAAAAAAGGACTTGGAGATAGAAAAACATAGCTGAAGTTTGGCCGGATAAAATGGTAGAATGGTCATAAAATTTAATGGATTTGAGTCTCAATCCTCCTTTTTCTTTTTCCCCTCTCCTCTCATCTATCGGAGACGATAGAAGATATGTTAAGGCGATGGAGCTCAAATATTTTGCCGAAAAATGGTGATGTCAACAATATTCTCATCAAAATTCCAACTACAAACAACTCTCTAGAAGTCCTCCTTCTAGTGCCAATGTAATTCTGATAAATGTGGCTTGCATTATTAGTGGCAACCCAGAAAAACCTAGCTCGAACCCGACCGACAATCGAATTACTCAAATTTCTGCAAATCTACCGAACCTGGTTGGACCGGTATATCGAATCCCATGATGCATATTCTGCCTCTGCATTTATTTTACCGGAAATTAATATAATTATTATTTTTATTATTATTTTATTATTTTTATTATTATTTTATTATTTTTATTATTATTATTAATATTTTTATTAATATTATTATTATTTTTATTATTATAATCAATATTTTATTATTATTATTATTATTAAATTATTAATAATAATAAAATTTAGAAAACCTAGATATATGGTCCTGTTCGGTTTATACCGAACCATAAAAAATCGGATCGAAACCGGTATCAAAAACCCAGATATACCGGTTTTTTTGTACCGAACTGGACCGGTTTATATTTATACCGAACCGACCGGTTCGGACCGGTCCGGTTCGTCCAAAAACCGAAAAAACCGAACCATTTGCCCACCCCTACTTGCACATGCTAACAAACCAGTGATCTGACGACTGTGACCGCCGGTAGAAACCCTCCGGCGTAGAAATTAGTACAAGCATTTTAATGCATTAACAATATATGAGGGACTTTGTATTCTAGAGTGAGAGAGCTTTACAAATGCTAGTGGCCAAAGAATTATTTAGTCATGGCCAAAGGTTTTGGGAGAGAAAATATGTATTGTTCATTACTCTACAACAGTAGTCAAATCAAAGGGTCATTAGTCATAATATCTATGTCAAACTCTCCAAAGGAAAAAAAAAGAAGAACAATCTCCGATGTGATTGTCAACCAATGCATTCACATGAATATGTCAAGTAAAAGAATAAAAAGGACATTGGAAGAGAAATGGCCGTCACTTGAATTTGGGCAACAAGTCTTCGATAGTAACACTGGAATACGTTCAGCAACATTCGTAAAGGGGGCTATGTTAGGATATGAAATATTACCAATTGGGTCCAATGCATAAGCCCCAAATGTTTTATATTTACAAACCCCAAGGGAAATCCTCCCCACCAAGCCCAAGTGGATCTCTCTCTCTCTATATATATATGTAATAAACATAAGGCAAAAGTAAGCTCTTTTCAGCTCTCTCACTATCTAGAATACAATGTTCCTCACATATTGTTAATGCTTGTACTAATTCCTACACCGGGTTATCCCGACGACTACGGGCGTCAGGTTACCGATTTGTTTTACCATGTGGAGGTCACATTTATCTAGCAAAACAACATCGTGAAGAATTATGACGTTAACACCAATTATACTAGATGAGTAGTGGAAAAGGGACAAAAAAAATTGGGTCTTTTTATATTAGGGGATTATATTCTTTTGGTGTTGCAAAGAATATATATCCTCTCTTTCTCATCTCTAAGAAGAGATATACTTCAGAAGGCCTTGCTTTTATCTGGGGGGGGAAGAAATATGTTAGAAATCCTCTTTCTGTAATAAGCAGTAATTAAGCAAAGATATATGTAATAGTTACGTATTCTCATCTATGTTATGCTATACTTTCTCCAACTTATCTTTAGTTATAGTATAAAGTAGGAACAGACACTACTTATAGTTCTCTATTTGACCATCATAAAATCTCCTAAGCTGTTTGAAGGTTGAAAACTCATGGGGTTGAACGTCAAACTGTTATGATATGAACTTTACTTGATAAAATTAACATCATACGATGTGTCATCTTAATTAGATGTCATTTGATAATTTTCTGATTGAAGCTGTGGTTATTACAGTTTTCCGTTGCCATTTTAGACTTGCTTCAGAGTGGTTGTAATTTTCTGTTGTGCTCCAAACTTTTTCCCTCGTCATTTTTATGAATGTATGAAACTACATTTGTAAATTTTGCATGCTTATTGACAAAGGATGTAGATTTTATGTTGGATAGGCGCATATATTTCATTTTAGACCTGCTTTGATACTGGTTTTCAAATGTATGCCAGGTCTTTCTTGTGGAATGCTTATGTATACAAGATGTAGGTTTTTAGCTCTTCAGAAAAACTCATTTCATACAAGTAATCACTCTCGGTTGTGTCAAGATTATATATCTGAAATTAGAGCAGAACCAAAGCTTTCCACGTGATGATTCTTATTATTTGTTTATTTCTTGTCAATTTTTTTAGTGTCTCAAGTTTAAGACAGACCAGGCCCAAGATGCCAAGAAGATGGTGAAGCTCAATAACATATTTTTCACATTGATGGCTCGTGGTCCTGAAGGTATGGTTTGAGCTTTGAACTGCAGAAGTTATTTTATCCACATTAGCGCAGTGAGATGGAGACGATTGCAACTTGTTGTTTATAGTATTTTAGTTAATTAATTCTGCCTTCTTGAATATAGTCATTAAGAAGAAGAAAAAAAAGTAAACCATCCACGTAGTGGTAGAAAGTGAAACGCATTTATATTTGTGAAATTGAAAAGCACTACAAAAAGCATATATGTTGACTTGTTTCAAATCCAGGTGATCCTCAAGAAGATAAATTTTGGTCTGACCAAGTGTGTAGTATTCTACTACCTTTATCAAGTTATCATGATCTGAATTTTTATAAAAACTACGTAGATTCATAAGATTTACCTTCCAGCTGAACTTGCAAATTGGGTGCTCCTTAAGCATCTTGATAACTTTGTCTAATTTCTAAGTTGTGGTATTTTTGCAGCTGATGTTACAGAAGTAGCTGGAAAAGAACAAACAGAAGCACAGCCTGCGAAGAAAGGACGAGGAAGGAAACAATGACAACACTATTGAACACCACAGTTTCTGGTTTTGCACAAATGTTATATAGGACTTGTGGGGGATGGTTCAAAAGATTTTTTTTTGTTTTCGGAGCCGAAGCCAATTTATTCACTTTTTTTTTTTTTTTTTTTTGTGTCAACTTGGTGAACATTTGCAGTTAGTATGGAATTGTTGGATAGTAGTATTTCATCAATGCTCCTGTTTTATCCCCTTTTTCAGTTGCTATCCTCCTACTCATGGTAATGCAGGTGATATTTGACAATTTCTTTGGTCTCTTTATGTATCTCAGTTTATTCTTTGTTCTTGATTTTGTGGCTAAACTAAGAGCTTAGGTTGCAATAGCGTAGTTTACGCCAAGGGTGGCTAGCTATTATCCTCCTCCTTAAAGCCAATTTTGTAGAATTTAATTACAGGGAGCGACTTTTGTCTTGTTAAGTGTCGGGTAGAGACTGCCTGAAAATTGCTCCTTTTTTTCTCTTTTGTATGTTTTTATTTTTCTACTTCCTCCATTCTACGTAAGAAGTCCCATTTTACAAAATATATTTCTTTTCTTAATAATAATTTGTCAAAAATAAATATTATCTAGTGTTTCAGTCTTTTGATAATATGAAATATATTGATGGAGCGTGTTAAGATTATAAGCATATTTATAATTTTGGAAGGACTTTGGTAAGATGTTTTTGTAAAATTAAATGTAATAAGGTTTGTAAATGAAATATGTTGTTATTGTCTTTTGATAATACTTATGAAATACTCCATTCGTCTCAAATTAATTGTTCAATTTTGACTTTTTTAAGTCAAATAGACTATTTTTAGAATTAATAATTAAGCATATATAAATGTATTTCTAAAATTATAAAAATTGGGATTAGTTATAAATTGTATATACTTTCTTTTGGTTATAATCTCTTCACCTATATTTTAGCAAAAATAGTAAAAAGATTAGTTTTAAAAACGGTCAATTTGACTTTAAAAAATTAAAACTGAACAATTAATTTGAGACGGAGGGAGTACTATGTTGTTATTGCCTTGTCGAATCCCAATGCAGACACCACTTTGCTTTTCTTATCTGCTTTTTTTTCAACACAAAAATATTTCCATGTGCCTCAAAAGCATGTAAAGTTATTTCTCCCCTTTTGCAGCTCTCCATTATTTATTAATTAATTAATTACGATTAAAGGTTAATTACACTGTTAAATTCTTTATTGAAAAATATATTCTTCCATTAAAGGGGTATATTTCTCATTAAAAATCAGTCACCCACATAATTCTTATACAAATTGTTCATAAAATAAAATTAGGTCTATTAAAGAAAGAGTATGGTTCGTGGACTCTTTCTCGTAGCCGCAAATGAGTAATTGTTGACTCATTGTTTTATCACGCGAAATAAAGCTTTAAAAAAATATAAATAAAGATGGGCACTTTCTTTGGTAGCCGTTGGATAAAGATATTCCTTTCATTTGTAGTAAAAGGGTTTTAATAACGTGTCTTCTATGCATGGATCATCATGATACCCATATAATTTGGCACGACTTTGTATGCATGCAGTACTAAGTGTATTACAATAGGAGTATAATAGTAACACTTTAAAGAATTTGTTTTGGTAAGAAATCAACTTCCTTACTTTGTTACATGCAGAACAATTTTGATTTTGTCAAGGTGCTTCAATTCGGTATCCAGGTTATGATTTTGAGATCCTTATTCTTTACAGTATTTTAGTTTTATTAGGCAAACAGTAATACAACTTATTATTTTTTTTCAATTAATTACGTGGTATTTTTCTATTAGATGGATAGTCTTTATTTTAAATAATTAAGCATATATGTTAAAACGAGTTTTGAAGGTTAGAGTTCCGAAAGACTTCAATTTATTTATCTTTCATTATTTTTTCTATATTTTTCCACCAATTTTCAACGACAAGTCTATTTGATGAACAATATTCAATCGGACACAAAAATACAGGGGATTTCTATGTATTTGTTGATGGCGGACATAAATTTTACACCAATGACACTAAATATATAGATACACTCACTATATCTGGCTTGTCAGTCATCCATTAAAATTTTGGATTCAATTATCATGAAGTTAATTAATTTTATAGAGCTTATTAATCGACTAATACAAATGTCTGATGATAATAGCAGAGAGAGATCATCTCACAATATGCTATTTAACACAAAGATTAATCAATTAACCAAAATTAATTTCTTGCTAATAACTCCAAAAATTACTATGAACAAAAAGAAAAAAAAATGAAATAAGAATATATTTGTGCTCTAATCTTGTGAAGTTTCCTACTTTCGCCATTGAGTTTTTATGGCTGCAAAGAATTTTTAATCTTAGCTGTTGAATTTTTTTTTCTAATGATATAAAATGTAATAATGTATTAGATGAAATAATGTCTATAATTAATGATAATTACAAATCATTAAATCATATAAAATGTATTAGCTGGAATATTGTCTAATTAATTACTATTAATTAATGATGGTTACGAATCACTTGTCATTAGACGGATACAAACGCGTTTGGTAAAGTAAAGTCAACTGTTTTTCCAAATTAGTGGGGCCCTCTTGTCCGTTGGTCACCACCTAAACGTGTTCCCCCGGCTCAAATTATCAACTCCGAATACTAGCCGAGTCAAACAATACCTCGGCGTACGTGTCGTATTCTATGGAGGTACACTTTGAACGTGGCGTCCTATGATTCGTTAATCCTTCCAACGGCTATATATCAACAATAATACTACAATCATATATAAAATGATCGCATAATACTTACGTACCCACATGTACTGTGAGTCTTGAGTCTTTGCTTACAAAATATTCACATAATACTTACATAGATACATACCGGTGAATTTCGATAATATGCGAGAATGGCAAATATATATATATACTAGTTAGTGCCTTCGCTATGCATATCGTATTTTGTATGAACGGTAAAATTTATCTCAATTTTGAACTACCAGATGATTTATCGAATGCGGCGAAAATTCAAAATCATTTGTATTTTGTTAGATAGATGGATGATGGGATTTATCCCAAATTTTGGACAGCCCAGATGATTTATTGAGTGAACGAGAAATTCAAAATCATTTGTATTTTATTAGATAGATAAATATTTTGTATGTGGTAGTATTATTATTTATAATTGCCATACCTAAAAAATAGGTATACAACACCCATTCCGAAATGCCAAATACATGGTATAAAACAACTATAACTTTATTAATACAACATAAAAATCATGAGTTTAAATACAAATATCATCATCTGTATAATATCCACACTCAAATAAGTCATCTTTACAATTATTAATACACTATTTTACGAATAATGAGAGACTACTAGAACAACTTCTAGAACCATCATTCCACTTCTCACTAAGATTTCATTACATTCTCGCCTCCCGAGAAGAAAAAAATGGAACAACAAGGAAAAGGGTGAGCCTCAACTAAATTTCAAAGAAAGAACATTATGACTAAGCTAATATAGAACAAATTATCGTTAGTCTCAATGCGAAAAAAATCTAATAGAATACAATGATAGACAACCAGCTTTTAAATCAATCTTCGCAGTGAAATAATAATTCATTGAAGAAGTTAAGTAGAGAATCTAAACTACTATCTTCTATATATGAATTTAAAAGTTCATCGTCGATATTTTATCCCCGTAACATCAATAAAATATATATCTGGAATCAAATATTCATCTTTGCACTACGTGCCAAAGATATTCATCACGGCCATGTTCATCTAAACACTGCTCATCTTCAGACTACGCCAAAGATATTAATCGGTCACAAGTTCATCTCAATACTGCTCATCTTTTTCTACGGGCCAAAAATATTCATCAAGAATCATTCATCTTTGACTACTTTTACAAAAGATATTCGATTATATCATCATTTAGACCGAGGATGATAAAAATATTTTAAAGAAAAAAATCGAATCCAATGAAACAAAAGAACAAGTATTGAGGATTCGTCTTTTAAATAATCCAAGTTCAAAAATACTTCATAAATAACCGATAGGAGTAAAATTCAAGAATGAAGTTCAAAACATAGATCCAATCAACGATATGAATCATAATGCATAATTTACATAAACACGCCGAATTTACATAAAAAAAACTAATTAAGTTCTTCACATAATTAAATAAATCATATCACCGCTCGATCAAGGTAATCGATTAGCCTTCATACGCCCTCTTCTAAGACGCGATGCATCGTCTTCGCGATCCATCACGTATAATGGTAGTTGTAGAAGACCCCAACTTTTATAAATAAAGATGAATTTTTCTATATATATTATTTTTTGATATTATGGAATAAATTTGATATAATGTTATAGTTGTGGGTAATATTTATAAATTTTGCAAAGTAAGCAAGTTGTTATAAAATATTCGTTTGGTCTGGAGAATATTCTTTTTTTCGGGGAATATTCGTGACGGACTTTTACAATCATCGGTGGACCCCACAACGGAGAGTATTATTGTAGTTAGAAAACGACAAAATTATCTTTCTATAAAAATAACTACAGAGGTGTTACTGTTAAAACCGTTGAACTACCCTAGTAGTAAAAGTACAAGAATATCGCCGTAGTTAGATAAGAAGACACGATATCGATTATTGATACTTACGTGAGAAGTCACTCACCTATGCTCAATTATTGCTACAATAATTCACGCATCATATCTCTTATATTATTGATTCAATTATTGTCACAAAGATCATCCAGTATAATATGTTATAAGATTAAATCAATAATCGAGACGATGATTATAAATGATTAATAATTGTTGAAAGATTAAATATGTGTTGATTAAAAATAAAATGATTTGTGGTAATATTTATTCAATCCTCGATGTATATAAAGAGTCTGCATTATGAGACGTTTGTGGTAAGTTTGATTATTTTATAGGGGCCTATATGTCATCATCTAAGAGTCTCTTCGTTAATAGTAATTACCTTCACAATAGTAATTACCTTTGTGAATAGTAATTACCTTCGTCAATAGTAATTACCTTTACCGAGACGTCGAACCACTTGTCGCTTTTCATTACAAAAGCGCCGAACCACTTGTCGTTTCACATTACAAAGGCCAAACCACTTTTCTTTTCACATCACCAAATAGTCGCCCACTTGCCTTTTCATACTAAAAAAGCTTATGTAAGACCCCAAATTTTTATAAATAAAGATGAATTTTTTTCTATAAATATTATTTTTGAATATTATGGAATAAATTTGATATAATGTTATAGTCATGGGTAATATTTATAAATTTTGCAAAGTATGCAAGTTGTTATAAAATATTCGTTTGGCCTGGGAATATTCTTTTGTTAGGAATATTCGCATAAATGGCTCAATCATTGGTGGACCCTACAACATTATTGTCATTTGATTGAGAAAACGACAAAAATATTTTATAAAAATAACTACGAGAGGTGTTACCGTTAAAACCGCTTGAACTACCCGTATGGTAAAGTATACGTTAATACGCTGCGGTCGTATAAGAAAGACACCTGGTGATTGATTATCGATGCTTACGTGAGAAGTCACCGCCTACGCTTTCAATTATTGCTACAAAGAATTGTCGCGATCATATCTCTTATATTATCGATTCAATTATCACACAGATCATCATCCAGATAATATGTTATAATATTAAATCAATAATCGAGACGATGTTATAAATGATTAATAATTATTGAAAGATTAAATACGTGTTATGATTTGTGGTAAGTTTGATTATTTTATGGGGGCCTATATGTCATCATCTAAGAGTCTCTTCATCAATAAGAATTTACCTTCACAATAGAATTACCTCTTGTGAATAGTATTTACCTTCGCCAATAAGAATTACCCTCAGAATAAGATTTACCTTCGTCAATAAGAATTACCCTTGTGAATAGTATTTACCTTCACAATAGTAATTATCTTTGTGAATAGTATTTACCTTCACAATATAGTAATTACCCTTTGTGAATAGTATTTACTTCACACAATAGTATTTACCTTCATTAATAGTAATTACCTTTACCAAGACGTCAACCACTTGTCGCTTCACATTACAAAGGCCAAACCACCGTTCAAGCCACATCGCTTTTCACACACTTTCACAGTAGTGCTAAAGGTAGAAATCTTCTATAAATAGAGGCCTAGGCTTCATTATTTTTCACGAATTCATTCAAGCTATGTAGAGAGAAAGTATAGAGAGAATAAGAGAGAAAGAAGAAGAAAAGTATTTTGTTACTACACCGCAGCAGATTCAATCTCCTACCAAATGTAAGGGTGTTATTCTTTCTTATTCATGAAGAGAATCATTGTTATTCCATCGCTTATTATTCTCATTGGAATAACCTCGTATAAGTGGTTTACCCTATACTTGGTGACATTCTTCTATTATTCTCGTTGAACATCCTGCGTCTGCGGTGTTTTACACCTACACGGTTCCGCTTTTTATCATTCTCGTTGGAACATCCTCGTCTCGTGTTTTTTACAATCGACCGGTTCCGCTTTTTATTATTCTCGCTGAACATCCTCGTCACGCGTGTTTTACACCTTGACCGTTCCGCTTTTTTATTATTCTCGCTGAATATCCTATCTCTGTTTTTACACCTGGATCCGGTTCCATCTTTATTATTCTCGCTGAACATCCTCGCTTGCGGTGAATTTCACCGACCGGTTCCGTTATTTATTATTCTCGCTGAATAACTCGTCTGCAAGGCCTATCGCATTTACGGTGATTTCTTTTGTTATTCCATTCTTTATTATACCCAAATAAGTTAAAACTTTGACTTCTATACTCCATGAAATTAGTAGAATATCCTCGATATTTCGCGCTTCATCCAAAGATCTTTTCATGGAAATATTCTTCCGATCATTCTTGAATTTTACTCTACAAAAAAAGATCACGTCGACAATTTGACGTTAATAATTCCCGGATAAAATAATTCTTGAACTTGTTTTATCAATTTTATATCATTGTCATCATCCTCATGTTTATATTTTTTTTTGAAAGTCATCTGTGGGCTCAGAAGTGCATAGATGGACTTGGTATGATTATGACTGAGAGACTATTCGTGTAATCACGACCGTAATGTTACAAATGATGTGATAAAAATCCTCAAATGGTCAGAAGTGCATCGATGGACGCTTGTTGGCACGATCATGACTATTAATGAATACACAAATATTCTCGCCCGTAGTATTTAATAATTGTGGTCGTGATACTAAAGAATATCCTCGGCCGAAAAGCAGGGGTGATTCGATGATGTGGAATATTTATTAAAGCCGAGTCTCAAATATAACAAAGATGAAAAACCTTTAAAACCTAAAAGATAGTAGATTTTATTTTCTACTGACTTTTTAATGGATCAGATATTCACCGCAGCTTAAACCGGTTGCCTATCAGATTTTATCGCTTTAATATTATCAAGACTATCGATAATTTATTCTCGCATTATCTTAGTCATAATATTTCTTCATCGGGCTAGTTGAGCTCACCCTTTCTTTCACCGCTCTTCGTGAAATGATAATATAGCCGGGACGAGCCTGGGAAACGAGTGATGGTCCTCAAGATAAGATTAGTAGTCCTCACTATTCGTAAAATAGTGTGATAATAATCGTAATGAGGACTTTTTTTCGAGTTTGTATAATATCTAGTAGACGATATTTGTATTTAAACTCACGCTTTATGTCGATTGCATACCATACGCTTATGTTAAAAAGTTGTATTTAAATTTCGCACTACGTAAGTGGCGCACTCAAGATGGGTGATGTATACCTAATTTTGGGGCGCCACAATTGGTATCGTAGCTTAGGATGTGATCCTCGCTAAGATGTGAGAATAGTACTAGAGGGGAGAGACGGGAATACCTTCGCTAGTATTGACCTACCTAAGTTTACGTGCTATTTTATTGGTCGGTCGTAAGATAAGGATAATTTGTTACACGTCAATTAACCTTTTGTTTTGTGGCAAGATCTCAAAATGACATCCGAGAATGTTGAGAATAAAGAATGGAGCGCAGCGCGATCGCCGATTCACCACATATCAATAATCAAGATAATGTGCATCGAAGGCGACAATCCTCACGCAAACAACAACACCGACTAAAAATGACAAATGATCAAATGTTCGTAGGCTTTATGCAATTTATGCAACAAAGAAGCGAGAGCGACTCTCTCGCCCAAAACGTAGGTGGAAACACGGAAAACTCTCAAGGCCACCGCTAAACAATTTAAGGAGCCGGGACCACCGAGTTTAAGGAGAGAGCAAAACCACTTCAAGCGAAGCATGGATAAAACAGATTACCAAGATATTTGATGTCTTGGGATGCTCCGAGGAGCAAAAGGTTCCCTTCACGCTTTTATGTCATGCGGAGAGAGTGATTACTCGGTGGGAATTCCAGAAACGACTCAACCAAATTGCATCAAGATATCTTGGGAGAAGTTCCAGAGTCGTTTCAACGACAAATACTTTCCCGAAAGTATTCGCCACACGAAGGAGGTGGAGTTTATCAAGTCGAACAAAACAATACGACCGTGTCGCAATACGAGGCAAAATTTGCGAGTTATCACGGCCAAGGTTCCACTTGGTGGATAATGAAGAGAGAATGGCGCGAATGTTTTTAAGAGGTTCGTCGTTTCTGAGATACGCCAACATCTTATTTCTCATAAACCGTGTTTGTATTCGACATGTTATAAATAGGGCTCGCTTAGTGGAGTCGCGATAATGAGTCAACGAACTAAAAGAGAGCGGTAATTTAAAAATTATAATACCAAATGAGAATAGTCATCGGCTGGTGACAACAAGCGTGAGGGAATCAATAGCCAGATATGGTAACCACTTCTTGGTAATCGTACAAAACAATAAGAATGGACATTTCAAGAAAAGGAGATTCAACAATGATGGAAAGACGCCAAGACCAAAGACCCATTGTTAAGGAAGGAGAAAGACCACCTATCATATGCTTCAAATGCGAGGAGAGGGACACATCACCAAAATCAAGCTGCGTCATGCCAGTCCAAAGCATGTTATAATTGTGGAAAAGAAGGTCACTTAGCTCGATTTTTATCGTTACATCAAGACAAATTCACTAGATGGAGGCACCAAAGGCCATCCCGAAAAATTCAAAACCTAGAAGTGCAAGGGAGAGCATTTGTCAGCGACCTCCCAAAGAGCAAGGAATCCGAATGAGGTCATCACGGTAAGCTTATCATAAACTCTAATGAAGTCTATACTTTATTTGATACCGTTCTACCCATTCTTTTATTTCTCCTACTTGGCGCCATCGATTAAATTTGACTCGAGAAATTAGACTTCGACTTATCTCATGGAAACTCCGCTGGGAGAAACCTTCATTACATCCACTCGCTTATAAGTCTTGTTTGGTCTAAATCGGCACTTCACATTACCTCGTCGATCTTATTTCATTAAAATACTTGATTCGACGTGATTCTAGGGATCGATCAAGTTAACTACTTATCATGCAAAATTGATTGTTTTCGTAGGTCATTAGCTTTCATATTCCTAATCAACCTATTATGCTAATTCAAACGACCAAACCATTAAAATCAATCACGGCCATCTCAAGCCATAAAGCTATTCGCTTATCAAAAACGGATGTCAAGCTTTCTTAGCTCATGTCATGATTTAAATAAAAATACGCCGCTTTTTTTAAACGATATTCCTATTGTTAATAAATTTCCGACGATTCCCCAAGAACTTCCCGCCTACCCCCAGAGCGTGAAATTGAATTTTGTATCGACCTCAACCCCAGACAAAACCTATTTCCAAAGCCCCATATCGAATGGCTCTATCAACTTCGTGAGTTAAAGACCCAACCGCAGGAATTGTTAGACATCGGCTTTATTCGTCCTAAGACTTCTCCTCGGGGTGCTCCCTGCTCTATTCGTGAAGAAGAAAGATGGGAGTATGCGACTTTGTATTGATTATCTGGAGTCAAATCACGCCACCATCAAAAATAGGTATCCATTGCCACGTATTGATGACCTGTTTGAACCACCGCAGGAGCCAAATTCTTTTCAAAGATCGATCTTCGCTCCGGATATCACCAATCAAGATTGTAACCACCGACATTCCAAAGACGGCTTTCCGTAACTCCTAGACGGGCATTATGAATTCCTAGTCATGTCCTTCGATCGACTAATGCTCCGCCGCCTTCACGGATATGATGAACCGAGTATTCAAGGAATATTTAGATCACTTTGTGGTCGCTTTTATTGATGACATCCTTATTTATTCCAAAAGCCGTGAAGATCATGAGCAACACTTGAGGTCGACACTCCAAAAGCTTCGTGAATATAAGCTTTATGCCAAGTCAAAGAAATGCGAGTTCGTCTTCAAGAAGAAGTAGCATTCCTTGGGCACGTGGTATCAAGTCATGGAATATCCGCTTGACCCAAAGAAAGATCAAGCTATTCAAAGTGGGAACAACCTAAATCGAAGACCGGCGCAGACGAGCTTTCTGGTTTAAATTGGTTATTATCGAGATTCGTGGAAGGATTTTCTCGAATCGCTATTCCATCGACTCAAATTTACTTTGAAGATACAAAGTTCTATTGAGCGAAGAATGTGAGAAGAGTTTTCAAGAACTCAAGAGAGACTTATTTCAAAGACTGCTCGACAATACCATCCTGCCTTGAGGGATTTGTCATCTACAAAAAGATGCTTCGGCAAAGGGTCGATGTGTTCTTATGCAACATGGAAAAGTTATAGTTTATGCCTCATGACAACTCAAAGAATATGAGAGGAATTATCCTACTCATGATCTAGAGTCATACCGTTGTCTTTGCACTTAAAATGTGGAGGCATTACTCAGATGGGGAGAAAGTGAGATCTTTACGATCATAAAAGCCTCAAATATTTCTTCACTCAAAAGGAACTCAACACGCGACAACGACGCTGGCTTGAATCGCTGAAAGATTATGATCATACCATCCAATACCATCCCGAAAAGCAAACGTGGTAGCCGACGATTGAGTAGGAAATCATATGCAAGTACAAGTGCGATATTGTCAACGCAAAGGCCCATTTTGTGTGACTTGCAAAGGATGGAGATAGAATTAAAGACTCCAGGACGCATGTGATGACAAATATATACGAAAGAAACCGACTTTAATTGATAAAGTTAAAGTCGCCAAGCTTGCTGCACTGGAGTGCCGATGCGTGATGAGGAGAAGAAAGTAAGAAGGTGCTAAGCCAAGCAAGAATCGATGAAGAAGGAATACTTCGAGTCAACTCCGCACTTTCAGGTTCCTAACGACCCTCGATTTAAAGTATAATATCACGATGGAGGCGCACAACACACCATTTTGCAATCCATCTCGAGTACCAAAATGTATCATGATATTCGGCTATACATTTCAAAGGAGCAATACGAAGAGAGATAAATACTGCTTATCTCAAGGTGTCTAACTTGTCAACGAAGTTAAAAGTTTTTAGCATCAAGTACCAAAAGGTCCATCAGAACCACTTGAAATTCCGTAATGGAAGTGGGAGCACATTACCATGGATTTCAAGCACGGCCTTCCTAAGGTTTCTCAAGGCATCGATGCGATTTGGGTCATTGTTGATAGATCACCAAGTCCGCTTATTTTCACCGATACGAAAAACTTATACACTTGAACGCCTCGCTTCGTCAGATGTACATAAACGAGATTGTAAGATCGCATGGTATGCCAGGATCCATAGTTTCGATCGAGACCCAAGATTCACTTCACGATTTTGGGTTAGTTTGCAAAAAGCTATGGGCACAGACTTACGATTTAGCTCTAAGATATCATCCTCGCATCGACGGACAATGGAGAGAGACTATTCAAACTCTCAAGATCTATTAAGACTCGTGGTCCTTGATTTCAAGGGAGTCGGGACAAGTTCTTACCATCGGTGGAGTTTTCCTACAACAATGCTTATCAAGCAAGTATCGCATGGCTCCATTCAAGCATTGTATGGAAGAAAGTGTCGCTTCTCCAAGATGCCGACGAGGTGGGTGAAGCAACGTTGTTGGGACCGAGTTGGTACGTATGACTACTTTAAAAGATTCAAATGATCCGACAACGATAAAACCTCACAAAATCGACAAAAGAGTTATACCGATCTTCATCGAAAGGACGTGGAATTCGATATAGAGATCATGTGTTGTTAAGAGTCGCTTCCATGGAAAGGAGTTACAAGATTTGGAAGGAGAGAAAACTTAATCCTCGATTCATCTACTCCATCCATTTTTAATCCTCGATCGAGTAGGAATCGTGGCCTATAGACTCGCCATCCGCCAAATATGTCTCGTGTTCATAACGCTTTTCACATATCTATGTTACGTAAATATGTGAAAGACCCGAACCATATTATCGAAGTTAGAACCCATTTAAATAGCGGAAGATTTGACGTATGAAGAGGTTCCTATTCAAATTTTGATAAGAAAGAACATATTCTACGCCCCAAGGTTATACCTCAAGTCAAAGTTTTATGGAGGAACCACGATGTCGAGGAAATGACTCGGGAGTTAGAATCAAATGAAATCAAGGTATCCTTACCTCTTCGACATACCAGTATCGCACTCTAATTTCGAGGGCGAAATTTCATAAGAAGGGAGGTCAGAAGACCCCAACTTTTATAAATAAAGATGAATTTTTCTATAAATATTATTTTTTGAATATTATGGAATAAATTTGATATAATGTTATAGTTATGGGTAATATTTATAAATTTTGCAAAGTATGCAAGTTGTTATAAAATATTCGTTTGGCCTGGGAATATTCTTTTGTTAGGAATATTCGTATAACGGCTCAATCATCAGTGGACCCTACAACATTATTATCATTTGATCGAGAAAACGACAAAAAATATTTTTATAAAAATAATCTACGGAGGTGTTACCGTTAAAACTGCTTGAACTACCCGGTGGTAAAAGTACAAGAATACGCTGCTCAGATAAGAGCACACTCAGATTGATTATCGATGCTTACGCGAGAAGTCACTCAACTATGCTTCAATTATCACTACAAAGAATCACGTGATCATATCTCTTATATTATCGATTCAATTATCACACAAAGATCATCTCGTATAATATGTTATAATATTAAATCAATAATTGAGACGACAAGTTATAAATGATTAATAATTATTGAAAGATTAAATATGTGTTATGATTTTTGTGGTAAGTTTGATTATTTTACGGGGGCTCATATGTCATCATCTAAGAGTCTCTTCATCAATAGTATTTACCTTCATCAATAGTAATTACCCTTGTGAATAGTATTTACCTTCGTCAATAGTAATTACCCTCATGAATAGTATTTACCTTCGCCAATAGTAATTACCTTGTGAATAGTATTTACCTTCGCCAATAGTAATTATCTTTGTGAATAGTATTTACCTTCGCCAATAGTAATTACCTTCAGTGAATAGTATTTACCTTCACCATAGTATTTACCTTCGTTAATAACTAATTACCTTTACATTACACGTCGAACCACTTGTCGCTTCACATTACAAAGGCGTCAAACCAATTAAATCTTCACTTTTCATTTCACACTCACACTAAGCAAGTGCTAAGCTAGAAATCTTCTATAAATAGAGGCCTAGGGCTTCATTATTTTTCACTTAATTCATTCAAGCTATGAGAGAGAAAGTATAGAAAGAATAAGAGAGAAAGAAGAGTAGTATTTTGTTACTACACCGCCAAGTAAGATTCAATCTCCTACCAAATGTAAGGGGTGTTATTCTTTCTTATTCACGAAGAGAACTCATTGTTATTCCATCGCTTATTATTCTGCTGAATAACTCAGATAAGTGGTTTACCCTATACTTGGTGACATTCTTCTATTATTCTGTTGGAACATCCCGTCTGTGTGTTTACACCTGACCGGTTTCCGCTTTTTATCATTCTGTTGGAACATCCTCGCTCATGTGTTTTACACGGACTCGGTTCCGCCTTTTTATTATTCTCGGCTGAACATCCTGCTCATGTGTTTTACACCTGACCGGTTCCCGCTTTTATTATTATTCTGCTGAATATCCTATCTCGCAGTGTTTTACACCGGATCCGGTTCCATCTTTATTATTCTGTTGAACATCCTGCTTGCGCGTGAATTTCACCGACTCGGTTCCGTTATTTATTATTCTGCTGAATAACCTCGTCATGCGGCCTATCGCATTTACGGTGATTTCTTTTGTTATTCCATTCTTTATTATACCCAATTGGTTAAAACTTTGACTTCTATACTCCATGAAATTAGTAGAATATCCTCGATATTTCATGTTTCATCCAAAGATTTTTCATGGAAATATTCTTCCGATCATTCTTGAATTTTACTCTACAAAACAAAGATTACGTTGATAATTTGACGTTAATAATTCCTAGATAAAATAATTCTTGAACTTGTTTTATCAATTCTTATATCATTGTCATCATCCTCATGTTTATATTTTTTTGAAAGTCATCTCGTATTCAGAAGCAGTATGATGGACTTGGTATGATTACGACCGAGAGACTATCTTGTAATCACGAATCGTAATGTTACAAATGATGTGATAAAAAATCCTCGTGGGTCAGAAGTATCGATGGATAAATGTTGGTACGATCATGACTTATTAATGAATACACAAATATTCTCGCCCGTAGTGCATGAATAATTATGGTCGCGATACTAAAGAATATCCTCGTCAGTAGTGCAAGGGTGATTCGATGATGTGAATATTTATTAAAGTTCGAGTCTCAAATTTATATAAAGTTGATGAAAAACCTTTTAAAACCTAAAAGATAGTAGACTTTTATTTTTACTCGACTTTTTTAATGGATCGCATATTCAAACCGCAGCTTAAACCGGTTGTCTATCAGTATTTTATCGCTTAATATTATCAAGACTATTGATAATTTATTCTGCATTATCTTAGTCATAATATTTCATCGGGCTAGTTGAGCTCACCCTTTCTTTCACCGCTTCTTCAGAAATGATAATATAAATTTTGGACGAGCCTGGGAAACGAGTGATGGTCCCAAGATAAGATTAGTAGTCCTCACTATTCTCAGAAATATAAGGTGATAATAATCAGAATGAGGACTTTTTGTTCGAGTTTGTATAATATCTAGTAGATTTATATTTGTATTTAAACTCACGCTTTATGTCGTATTGCATACCATGCAGCTTATGTTAATAAGTCAGATTTAAATTACATACCATATAAGTGGCGACTCAAGATGGGTGATGTATACCTAATTTTGGGGGCGTCATGCTAAGCTAGAAATCTTCTATAAATAGAGGCCTAGTGCTTCATTATTTTCACTTAATTCATTCAAGCTTATAGAGAGAAAAGTATAGAGAATAAGAGAGAGAAAGAAGAAGAGTATTTTGTTACTACACTCATCGCAGAGATTCAATCTCCTACCAAAAGTAAGGAGTGTTATTCTTTCTTATTCACGAAGAGAATTGTTGTTATTCCATCGCTTATTATTCTCATTGGAATAACTTTTGTATAATGTGGTTTACCCTATACTTGGTGACATTCTTCTATTATTCTGTTGGAACATCCCGCTCTGTGTGTTTTACACCGACACTGGTTCCGCCTTTATTATTATTCTGTTGGAACATCCTATCTCATGTGTTCTACACCTGGGACCGGTTTCGCCTTTATTATTATTCTCGTTGGAACATCATATCATGTGTGTTCTACAGGACCTAGTTCCGCTCTTTATTATTATTCTCGCTGGAACATCCATGTCATGTGTTTTACGCTTGGGACCGGTTCCATTCTTTATTATTCTGCTTGGAATATCCTCATGCATGCATTTTACGCCGGACCGGTTCCGTTATTTATTATTCATTGGAATAACTCGCTTGTCGCGATCTATCGCATGCACGGTGATTTCTTTTGTTATTCCATTCTTTATTATACCCAAATGGTTAAAACTTTGACTTATATACTCCATGAAATTAGTGGAATATCCTTGATATTTAAGGCTTCATCCAAAGATCCTTTCATGAAAATATTCTTCTCAAGATTCTTGAATTTTACTCTACAAAGCAATGTCATGTTGATAGTTTGGATGTTATTGGTTCCTAGATAAATTAATTCTTGAACTTGTTTTATTGAATTCTTATATCATTGCCATCATCCTCATGTTTATATTATGTTGAAAGTCATTTGTGGCCTCAGAAGTGCATAGATGGACTTGGTATGATTATGACCGAGACTATTCGGTGTAATCATGAATCGTAATATTACAAATGATGTGGTAAAATCCTCAAAGTGGCCTGTAGTAGTGCATTGATGGACAGATTGTTGGCATGATTATGACCATTAATGAATACACAAATATTCTTGGCCGTGTGCATGAATAATTGTGGTCGTGATACTAAAGAATATCCTTGGCCGTAGTGCGGGGGGTGATTCGATGATGTGGAATATTTAATAAAGTTTGAGTCTCAAATTATAACAAATGATGAAAAACCTTTAAATCATAAAAGATAGTAGATTTTATTTTCTACTTGATTCTTTTAATGGATTCTTTGGTTCATTGTAGTTAAACTTGATGTTCATTATATTTTATCGGTTTAACATCATTTGTAGGCTAATGATAATTTATTCGCATTATCTTAGTTATAATATTTCTTCTTGAGCTAGTTGAGCTCACCCTTTCTTTCACCGCTCTCTTCGTGAAATGAGAATATAGGTTTGGGACGAGTCTGGGAACTGAGTAATGGTCTGAGGATAGCATTAGTAGTCCTCACTATTCTCGTGAAATAAAGTGATAATAATTGTAATGAGGACTCCTTTTGAGTTTGTATGATCTCTAGTAGACGATATTTGTATTCAAACTCACGTTTATATGTCGTATTGTATACGACGGCTTATATTAATAAGTTGTATTTAAATTACATACCACTACGATCCGACTACCCAAGATGGGTGATGTATACCTAATTTTGGGGCATCACGGTTGTATCGTAGCTTAGGGATATGATCCCCGCTAAGATGTGAGAATAGTACTAGGAGGGGAGAGACGGGGAATACCTTCGCTAGTATGACCTACCTAAGTTTATGTGCTTTATTTTGTTGGTCATTAGAATATAGGGATAATATGTTACATGTCAATTAACCTTTTGTTTTGTGGCGATGTCCGAAAATGACATCCGAGAATGTTGAGAATAAAGAATGGAGCACAAAGCGATCGTTGATTCACCACATATCAATAATCGAGGATAATGTGCATCGTGAAGGCGACAATCCTTATGCAAACAACAACACCGACCAAATGATGAATGATCAAATGTTCGAGAGGCTTTATCCAATTCATGCAACAACAGATTTGAGAGCGACTCTCGCCCAAAACGTAGGTGGAAACATGGAAAACTCTCGGGCGGTCACCGCTAAATGATTCAAGGAGCCGGGACCACCGGAGTTTAAGGGGAGTACCAAAATGTATCACGATATTCGCTCATACATTTTGGTGGAGCGATATGAAGAGAGAGATAAGCGTTGTTTATCTCAAGGTGTCTAACTTGTCAACGAGTTAAAGCGGAGCATCAAGTACCAAAAGGTCCATTGCAACCACTTAAAATTCCAGAATGGAAGTGGTAAGTTTGATTATTTTATGGGGGGGCCATATGTCATCATCTAAGAGTCTCTTCGTCAATAGTAATTACCTTCGTCAATAGTAATTACCTTTGTGAATAGTAATTACCTTCTTCAATAGTAATTACCTTTACCGACGTCGAACCACTTGTCGTTTCATATTACAAAGTGCCGAACCACTTGTCGTTTCACATTACAAAGGCCGAACCACTTGTCGTTTCACATTACAAAGGCCAAACCACTTTTCTTTTCACATCATCACCGTCAAGCCACTTGCCTTTTCACACGGCGGTGCTCAAATAGAAATCTTCTATAAATAGAGGCCTAGTGCTTCATTATTTTCACGAATTCATTCAAGCTATTGAGAGAGAAAGTATAGAGAGAATAAGAGAGAAGAAGAAGAGTATTTTGTTACTACACTACTGCAGATTCAATCTCCTACCAAAAGTAAGGGTGTTATTCTTTCTTATTCATGAAGAGAATTGTTGTTATTCCATTGCTTATTATTCATTGGAATAACTCAGATAATGTGGTTTACCCTATACTTGGTGACATTCTTCTATTATTCTGTTGGAACATCCTGCTCATGTGTTTTACACCGACACGGTTCCGCTCTTTATTATTATTCATTGGAACATCATATACATGTGTTTTCTACACCTTGACTGGTTCCGCTTATTATTATTATTCTGTTGGTACATCCTCGTGCATGTGTTCTACACCTTTAATTTAGTTCCGCCTTTATTATTATTACATTTGGAACATCTTGTTCATGTGTTTTACACCGGATCTGGTTCCATCTTTATTATTCTGTTGGAACATCACGTGCGGTGTGAATTTCACCGACTTCGGTTCCGTTATTTATTATTACTGTTGGAATAACTCGCTCATGTGCGATCTATCGCATGCATGGTGATTTCTTTTGTTATTCCATTCTTTATTATACCCAAATGGTTAAAACTTTGACTTCTATACTCCATGAAATTAGTGGAATATCCTTGATATTTAAGCTTCATCCAAAGATATCTTTTCATGGAAATATTCTTCTCGATCATTCTTGAATTTTACTCTACAAAACAAAGATCATGTTGATAATTTGGATGTTAATAATTCCTGGATAAAATAATTCTTGAACTTGTTTTATTGAATTCTTATATCATTGTCATCATCTTCATGTTTATATTATGTTGAAAGTCATTTGTATTCACGAAGGTATGTAGATGGACTTGGTATGATTATGACTGAGACTATTCTATGTAATCATGACCGTAATATTACAAATGATGTGGTAAAAATCCTCTCGGTGGCCCGTAGTGCATTGATGGACGAGTTGTTGGCATGATCATGACCATTAATGAATACACAAATATTCTTGCCCGTAGGTGCGTGAATAATTGTGGTCGTGATACTAAAGAATATCCTTGCCGTAGTAGTGCAGGGGTGATTCGATGATGTGGAATATTTATTAAAGTGAGTCTCATTATAACAAAGATGATGAAAAACCTTTTAAATCATAAAAGATAGTAGATTTTATTTTCTACTTGACTCTTTTAATGGATTCTTTGGTTCACCTTGTAGTTAAACTTGATGTTCATTATATTTTATCGGTTTAACATCGTTGTTGAGGCTAATGATAATTTATTCTGCATTATCTTAGTCATAATATTTCTTCTTGAGCTAGTTGAGCTCACCCTTTCTTTCACATTGTTCTTCTTGAAATGAGAATATAAATTTGGACGAGTGGGAGAACGGAGTAATGGTCTAGAGGATAGCATTAGTAGTCCTCACTATTCTACATGAAATAAAGTGATAATAATTGTAATGAGGACTCCTTTTGAGTTTGTATGATCTCTAGTAGACAATATTTGTATTCAAACTCACGCTTTTATGTCATATTATACACGGCGCTTATATTAGTAAGTTGTATTTAAATTACATACCATGTATCGACTACCCAAGATGGGTGATATATACCTAATTTTGGGGGCGTCACAGTAGTCCTTCGAACTGGATTGGGCACCTCAAAACTCGATCTTGGGTCTCATTCATTGTCTTTTTAAGTGTAGAGTATGTTTCCCCAATCTTTGCTTTCTTTGCACGACTATCGTCCTCTGGACGATCAACTCGACGCAATTTTCTTTCCCAAATTCCTTCTCTGCTATATGTTCAAATTTTCGGAGGTTTCCTTGATTCTTCTTCGCTTCTCTATCTCCTGCGGTCTTATCTTGGTTTGACCTTTTCATGGACCAAATCCCATTCTACATTTGCCGGTCGAGAGTGAAGAGTCGAAATCTCTCCCTCCTTCGCTTCTGAGTAATATCTTCAATAACCGCCGCTTCAAATCTCGGACCTAGTCTCAGTAACTCCATCGTTACGATCATATAACGTGTCATACATCTCAAAGATCAGCGGTGTCTGCCGTGGTAACTCCTCTTCTTCCTCTTCCTCTTCCTCAACAAATTCCTCCTCAGGATCAGTCTCGGGCTCATGCTCCTGACCAACAACGGTGATCAATGGGGATAACTCCCTCTGTACCAGCTACTCCCTAACGACATGAATGTCTCGAGGCTCCTCCTCTGTCGGTACTATAGGTACACGGGGTTCTTCCTCCCCAGCTTGACTAGCTTCTCCAACATTCGACATCTAGGCAACAAAATTTTAAGTTTTAGTTACTAATTTGTATCATCTAACGCATACTTTAACACATAAACACATAAGGTCTTTTATTATCTTCAATGAATTACATAAATTCATTTCTTATAACTCGATAAGAGTTTTCCATCACTATCTTCTTTCTATAAGGCTACTACCTAAGGTTGTTCCCCACCCAAGGTTCATAACCTCATACTTTGATACCAACTTGTGACACCCCAAATCCGGGTACTTGATTCCACGGGATCTCGTGTTCATTGTCTGAAATATCATCTATCTATCTACCCATAATAAATGCAAACCATGCAATAGATAAAATAAAAATCTTCCCCTTAAGGGTTACAACATCCAAATAATAATAATACAATCCCAGGTTAAACTAACCTTAAACATCTATGCGGAATCATAAACAAATAAGTCTTAAATAACATCATTAACTCAAGTCTTAAACATAAATACATCATCTAATAAAAATAACAAGTCTTCATCATTTGCTAACTTTGCCTTGCCTTTACTAGTGGAAGGTTAAATTTTGTTCTTTTCGTTCTTAATCTGCAATGTTATTATTAAGCAAGAGTGAGCACTATTGCCCGTAAGTATAATAATGAAATAACGATTATAATAACATACGAGTAAATCAAAAACATCCGAATGAAATCTCAACTTTTGAATCAAGAATGAATAACAAGAATCAAAAGAATTACGAGGGTCATAAGACCAGATCTATGTCCCAGGTTATCAAGGGTTATACTTGAAACCTTTAACGATCATAAGACTATGGACCTTTCTACTTGTACTTGGGGATCATTACTTAGTACCATACATGCACAATACATATCTTAACGCTAACGATAAGTAAATCCCTTTACTGAGGTTGTTCATCTAAGTTTGACATTCAATCCGCACCAAAGGAAGTTTGGTTTGGATAATTCAATAAGGGTTCCGAAATTTAGACGTTCATCAACTAAGGACTAGTTGAATCAATAAAGTTCACTAGTCTAATAAGGTTCAACAATAATGATATTCAATTCAATAATAATCTCAAGAAGTATACAATAGAACAATTATTGTATAAGCTGAATCATGCTTTAAAAAAGATAATAAATCTTTAATATAACATTCGAACTTGAATAATAGTAATGATAATTTACTCGAGGTAAATAATAAACTTAAACATTAATGACAAGTAGGGTTAGGAAACTTGCCTCGTGCGTAGGCTAAACGATTACTACTTTCGTTCAACACAAATCCTACACACATACCATATGTATTCATGACATTCATTAGTTACATTTTCACTTAATTATTTAATATAAACTCCACTTTATTTAACAAATCATTACCCTTCTAATTTAATTACTTAATTAAATTAGAATATTTTCATTCTCTTACTATTATTACACTGGAATAAATTATTTCATAATAATTTCCATCGAATATTTATTTTATTCCATAAATATCTCAATTAAAATATTTACTTTATTTTATAAATATTTTAATAATAATTTTCATCGAATATTTATTTTATTCCATAAATATCTCAATTAAAATATTTAATTTATTTTATAAATATTTTAATAATAATTTTCATCGAATATTTATTTTATTCCATAAATATCTCAATTAAAATATTTAATTTATTTTATAAATATTTTAATAATAATTTTCATCAAATATTTATTTTATTCCATAAATATCTCAATTAAAATATTTAATTTATTTTCTAAATATTTTAATAATAATTTTCATCAAATATTTATTTTTTTTTTTTTTTATTTTTTTTTTTTTTATTTTTTATTTTATTTATTTATTTTATTTTATTTTTGACCGTCGGGGCGGGATAATTTAGTTTGGTAACGCTTGTAGGGGTTACCAGAGCTCATTTTCTGCAGATTTATAGCTCTGCGAGTCATGAACATAACAAGGCCAAATTAGACCAAAAATCAATCACAAGTAAAATTATACATGAATATGGCCATAACTTCCAATTAGTTATTTTTACACCTAATTTAGACTTACCCAATCATTGTAATACATATATAATCATTACTTAACCCATCTAGCATGATTTTTAACAAGTTACAACACATAATTTGCAAAATCAACATATTTACTTCTACTTTTTCTTAATGTTCTCAAGGTTTTGAAAATAAAACATGAAAATTGTCACTACTGGATTCGTTATAACAATCGAATCCGCTTATTTAAACTTTGGTCTATTCAGTATCAACATGCATAACAACATACGAATGTAAAATTTATGGATAATATACGTTCAATACATGAAATATCACGATAAGGCCATATGGCCAAAAACCCAAACTCAGAAATTTTTGAAATAGCAAGTCATCATTTATTTGAAACTTATGATATGGAATCATATAATATATATATATATATATATATATATATATATATACATGTTATGCTACTCGAATTATTACATATATTCCTAACTCAATTTCCCAATTTATAGAAATTCCACAGAACTTGATTGAAAGCCATTTTCATAAAACTTAAACAACGTAACTTTAAAAATTTGGAAAGGAGGAGATTACCCTGAGTGTAAGGTATAGATTAGAAGGGAATAATTCTTCTCAGCTCTTCTTCAATCAAAATTCTCTCTCAACATTTCTCAATCTCTCTCTGAAACTCTCTCTGTTTCTACTTTTCTAGACTTAGGAAAAATGAAGAAAGAAAAGGAAGACGTCAATTAAAATAAAGAATCGACGCTACCGAGTGGTCGATTAACCCAATAATGGGTAATCTCCCAACTCCCCATAGGGCCTTGTTTGGCTAGCAAAATAGATTTAAAAACCATTTAATTTAATAAAGCTTTATCATATAGTTTAATTAATGTCACACTCCTTAAAATAAATCAATATCTTATTTATTTTAAATAAAATATAATAATTTCTCATAAATTCACATAGTCACATAATTAATTTTCTCATTAATAAATAATATCAAATTATTAACTCTCTAATTAATAATTAAATTAATTAAATAACATCATGCTTAACTAAATATTTCATTTAATTCGATAAGCTCACATAATTACATATTTAAATAATAATTATTCTCTACATTAATTTAATAACTGTAACACATATAATTAAATTAATCTACCACAATTGCATCAATTAATTATTAAATCTAATAATTAAATCATCGAAAAATATTTATTTAATTCAATAAATATTAAAATTAATTTACAAAAATCTCGTTCGTACAGGTTCTATTCGATCTAGGATTTTAAATGGACTACTAAATCGAAGGTTTGAGTTTTCCTCACCTCGCCAATTCTCGCTTTTGGAATAACAACTTCTTGTACCTCCTTCTTCATATTCATCACTCAGGGGTGTATTGACGTTTTTAACTTTATCGATTAAAGTCGGTTTCTACTTGTATATCATCACGTGAGTCCTGAGTCTTTAACTCTATATCTATTATTTGTAAGTTATATGAAATGGGTCTTTAACAATATCGCATTCGTCATCAGATATACGATCTTTTACTCAACACGCCGCCTACCACGTTCGCTTTTCGAGATGGTATGGTCGAAACATGTGCGAAATGAGTCTCCTATTGAATTCTTGAAGCTCTTCCCACATTCCTTGCTCCATTCTAATTTTGTATCTCTACAAGTCACCGCTTTAATAGAGTAGCGATTCGAGAAAATCTTTCCACAAAATCTTCGATAATAACCACTAAAGCATAAAAGCTACGATTTCGACATCTTGACTTAAGTTGCTCTCAACTATGACTCATATCTCAATTTTGGATAAGACGTCACAATGACACCTATCGGTTTACTCTTCACACAAATATGGCGTCCCTCACGGAGATTCCGCTTCGATGCATTCCACAAAAGTCACACCGGATAAAGGCTCTCGGTTACTAAATTCTATAGTTGAATTTTTAACTCCCGAAGTTCAATAGGAGCCATGAGATTTTAGAAATGGGTTTTGTACAGGGTTCCAAGTCGATACAAAATTCAATATCACACTTTGGGAGTAAGCCAAGAAATTATTCAGGAAATACATCATGAAATTTACTAACAATAGAAATATCATTCAAATCTGACGTATTTTTGTTTAAGTCCATAACATGGGCTAAGAAAACTTGACATCCATTTTTCAATAATCGAATGACTTTATGGCTTGATATGAAAGTGTTTGACTTCAATGGTTTGGTTGCTTAAATTCGAATAACAGGTTGCTTAGGAATATGAAAACAAACAACCTTACGAAAGCAATCAATTTTGGCATGATGAGTAGTTAATCAATCAATCCCCAAAATCACATCAGAAGCAAGTATCTTTAAAGAAATAAGGTCAACAGGTAATGCGATGGTGCCAACTTTGATCAAACAAGATTTATAAACGATGGATGTGATGAAAGTTTCTCCTAACGGAGTTTCCACAGATAGGTCAAAGTCTAATTTCTCCGGAGTCAAGTTTAACGTTGAGCACAAGCATGAGAGATAAATGAATGGGTAGCACCGGTATCTAGTAATGTATAAACTTCGCATGAATTTATGATTAGCTTACCCGTGATCACCTCGTTTGGGTTCCTCGCATGTTGACCACTCACGACAAACACTCTTCCAGGAACCGTTGACTTTGCCTTTTCTGGGATAGCCTTTTGAGTCACTATCCCCACTGGGCTTGGTTTTGCTACCGTACAATCTCGAGCGATATGACCTTCTTTTTCATAATTATAACATACCTTGGAAGGTTGTGAATAGTTTGGGCTGATGTGTCCCTCTTTTCCACATTTATAAAGATACGACCGGGGTGGTCGCTCTCTCCCTTGAACAAGTAGTTGGCTTGGTCTTGACGTCTTCACATTGTTGAATCTCCTCTTTTTAAAATCTCCCCCCTAGTCGCTTCTTCTATTTTCATGGCCACGATTACCACCAGAGTGGTTACCGCTTTTGTCTGAATGTTTTCCTCCCCATTTGGTTTCATTACTCTCGACGATTGCGCCGCCACCGGTATGACCACAGTCATGGTCCTTGTTGAAACATACTGCTTATCTCGCTCTAATAATTGATCTCTGTTGACAACATCCTAATATAAAGCAAATTTATGAGAGATAAGATATTGCTTAATCTCGGGTTTAAACCTCTCGAAACATCTTCGTCATTCGTTCCTCATTCTCTACCAAATGAGGTGCAAACCTGGATAACTCTGCGAACTTCGCCTCGTATTGGGACACCGTCATGTTGTTTTATTCTAGTCTAATAAACTCTACCTCCTTCATATGGCGAATACTTTCGTAAAAGTATTTTTCGTTGAAAAGTTTCAAACGCTTCCCAATACACGCGAGAATCGGCAATGTGAGTGCGTTCGTTCACGAGACTCCCCAAGAATCTGCCTTCGCACCGGAACATAAAGGTAGCGAATGGAACCTTCGATCCTCCGTGCATCCCAAGACATCGAATATCTTGGTAAATTGCTTGACCCATGTTTCCGCCATGATCGAATCCGGCTTTCCTTAAATTACGTGGTCCCAACTCTTTGAACTGCTTGGTGGTGATGACAAGCGGCGCGTTCTTATCATTTCCACCAGATTCGTAGACGAGTCTCCTCGTGCGGTTTTGCATGAACCGCAAAAAGCTCCTAAACATCTCGCTGTTCATCGCTTCTTTCGGTTGGTGTTGTTTACGGAGGAATATTGTCTTCCTGCTTGCGTTCCTCAGGTGGTGATTAAAGGTGTTTCCACGGTCTCATTAACTCCACCATTAATATTCTCAGCTGCCATTCTTAAATACTGCCATAAAAGCAGGGTTAATTAAACAAATTAACATATCACATATTAACCATAAACTTCAACTGACCAATAAATAAGCTTAGGTATGACACACTAGCGAAGGATTACCCGTCTCTCCCCTCCTAATACTATTCCTCGATCTACGCCAGAGACCATATCCCTAAGCTCAGATACCAACTATGACGCCCCCAAAATAGGTATACAACACCCATTCTGAGTCGCCAAATACATGGTACAGAAACTGTAACGACCCCAAAATAGGTCCATTCCATCCAACTCATTCTGAGTCGCCAAATATATGGTACGGAAAACAACTACAACTTTATTACAACAATTGTCATGCAAAATACAACAACACATATCTTTGTGAGTTTGGATACAAATATATACCAATCAGAAGACGTCACAATGACACCTTTCATAAAGGTACACCAAAAAAAGCTTTTAGAAATTAGAATCTTTGGGAAGTACTCAAGAAACCTTCGTGCGTGGGAGGCCATGCTTTTAGGTTATGGTAGATATCATATGGCCACAGAATTATCCTTGGTTGACCCAATAGACCCCAAAGAAAAACGAGAAGATTACTATCATATTCTTTCCAATGGTGAGTCTTCTCTTGACATATCATTATCTCCATTGTCTCTAATTGGGTATTATACTCCAAACAAACACCAAGATTATATAGGTAGTGCTTGTAAATATACTCAGCAAGTGGATGAGCACAACCATGTCTTATGATGACACGAGGTTGTATATCATTAGACATCTTGTATGATAGTGGCAAAACACCCTTCCAAGTTAAATTCACCTCACCCTCAACATCTATAGACCACCATTCTATTCCCTCGCTATCCCCCGCTTGACCCAAATACACTTTTATTACACGAAAGGAATTGTGAAACAAAAGGGTGAGAACAACTAGCTCAAGAAAAAAGAATATTATAACTAAAGATAAATAAATTATCAATAGTCTTCATCAATAATAAATCAAAGATTTAGAACATATGGTAGATGATAAAATTTTTAACCATAGTTGCTACGTGGAATGAAGCGATCCATTAAAAGAGTCAAATAGACCATAAAAACTATTATCTTCTCCATGTTAAAAGTCCACCAACAATGTTTTATCCTCGTAACATCAATCAACAATTCATGTCCACAATCACATGTATAACTCATAATCATAATTATAGTTCTAAATTCTCTTCTTATCCGGAGATGAAGATAATTTCATCACTTTGTCTTTACCTCAAACATCAAAGATCATGGTTATACCAAATCACGCCTCTGCTTCATAATCATACTAATAAATACATCTTTGCACTACGGCCAAAAGATATTCATCAAAGTTCATCTTTGCATTACATGCCAAAGATATTCAACAACAAGTCATCTTTGCACTACGAGCCAAAAGATATTCAATAACAGTCATCTTTTGCACTCACGGGCCAAAGATATGCGTAAAGAACAATTCATCTTTGCACTACGGGCCAAGATATTCATCAATAATTCATCTTTTACTACAAAAATTAAAGATATTCATATATCAAAAAATACATAATCATTTCGAAGTTATATAACAATAATTATAACCATGTTGATCAATTCACCTTTGCACTTAAGCTAAAAATATTCAATTATAAATTTAATGGTCATGATCATACCGGTCCAACAATTCAACTTTTTTTTACCTTCTTGGCCAAAGAGAACCTATAGTCACGATCATACCAATAATCTACCCATCTTTACACTCAAGTCAAAGAGAAATATCATCATTAGGGTTATAAGAATGTTATATAAAAAATAATATAATCAAAACATAGTTTTAATTTCAAAAGTAATATTCATAAATTAACGATAATTTGGTCGGAGAAGAAACCAATTTGTCGTGAATAAGACCCGTATTCGTATACATAAATCTGGTATACGTGCGTAAGAACCTCGACATAAAAGATAAAGTTTCATAATAAAATTCATATCCATATTTATAACACATTAATCCAAATATTATAAATCACTTAGAAATCTCATAATCTAATATTATTAATATTATAATAATATTTTAATCATTTCTTAAACTTATAAATAATTTAATCCAATTATTTACACTTTAATAATTAATGCATTTAATCATCTAAAAATGCCAAACTCATAAGATTTCATCATCATTAACCAAAACCATCATAAAAATCTGCGTATACCTCATATATGATTCTCAAGCCAATAAATCATATTTTTTAATTTTCTTACTTCACATAACATATTTAATTCATTTACTCATAACTAGAACATTTTCATGAAAAATATCAAATCGGTTCCAAAATATTTATTTTCCGGGATGTAGAAGAATATAGTCCCATATTGAATATATATTTTTCTCGAATTTTAAAATTCATTTACTATTTTTACATGGCTAAAACCACCAAATATTTAAAATTTATCATAAATTGTACTTTTGTCCAAAAATTCTGAAATTAATACGGTATACTGATATTATATAGATGTACTCCCAATAAAAATTTCATCAATTTTGGATTTAATCACAAGGAGTTATAAGCAATTACTTTTAAAATAGTTTTTCATAAAATTTTTCTACATCCAAAATCCATAACTCTCATCAAAATATCTATACATCCAAAAAAAGGTCCGCAAAAGCGAAAAAACATTTTTACTATCCCTTACCTCGAAAAGACACAATCTACAAAACTCATCAAAATATCATTTCAAATTTTTCCTTTGTTCAATTAACCTTTTTTTAAGAGAAAAACTGATTCTAGAATGATATTCCAACCCAAGAAATATAGGAAAATCTTTAGACAATTGAAAGAAAAATTAATATAATATTAATATATTTAATAAATTCTCTACGCCCATCTAGAATCGAAATCTCAAACAACACATATTAAAGATCCCACAAATATTTAAAAACGTACTTTCTTATTTAAATTATTTTAAAAAAATTTATTTTGAGGAACTTCAATAATTCATAATTAGCCCTTTTATCGGAAGAGGAGATTTTAAGACCTCTACATAAAGACCGAATTTTATGAAATAAAAGTATTCAATTTTTTTTAATTACTATTCACGAGTCTTTATTCACGAAGTTACTATTCACGAGTTATTATTCACGAGTCAGAGTTACTTATTCACGAGTTACTATTCACGAGTACTATTCATGAAGCATGATAATTTTTTTTAGTAAAGGCATTACTCAATAATTGTTACAATAATTCTTGCGTTCAATATTTTATTTTATTGATTCAATAATTGCTACGTTGATATTTTATATTATTGTTGTTTCAATAATTGTCACGGCACATGATTTTTCCATTATCTGAGTAATAATTCATATTATCCTAATAATATTATTGGATAACATTATTGGCAATGCCTAGAAAGTTCTCATCTAAGGAGAGGTTTGGTCACCTAATTGCTAGGCCAAGAAGGGAGAAATTCTTATTGGAAGCCCTCTTTCCTGAAGCTGCACGTTGTTAATATTGTGATTATGTAATATTATTTGTGAATAATTAATTATTGATTTTTATGATGAGAAAAATATTTATTTTATGTGGATATAGATGGAGAAAATTTTTAAAGTGACAATTGTTGAAAATTAATATTTTATCTTTTTCGATAAAATAATTCATTTAAATATATTATTTTAATAATATAATAATGGTGATATTTTTACGTTGAATGTGGAATATATGAGTATATGAGGAGGAAGAATATTTTTGTTACAATAAATGTTTAAAACATGTTAAACATGTCGGTGGGACCCCATTTTTAACCTCGAAAAATTTGATTATAGGCGTAAAATCGTCCGTTTGTGGATTTCGGTCAATTTCTGTTTGGAATTTGGAAAAACTTTCTTCTGCAAAGTTGTAGAAAATTGAATTTCCTATAAGAACTCATGAGATTCGAATTTTTTGATAAAAGAGCTATTTATTATGAATTATTGAAGTTCAAGCTCAAATAATTGATTTTTGGAAGTTTAAAATAATTTAAATAACAAAAACGTTTTTTATTGCAAGTCTTGTGAGGTGGGCTATTTGGTGGCTGAGGTTTTGAAGCAAAATAAAGTGTGCTTTGGAATAAAAATAATATATATTAATATTTTATTAAATTTTCGCTTTGGTGTTCTAAGTATTTTCCTATAAATAGGGTCTTGGGTTAGAATTGAAAATCACACCAAACTCAAGTTTTCTCTCTATATATTATCGGCGTATTCTTGTGAGTATTTTGAGTATACTTTGAGTATTTCTATCTCGGTGCAAAGTTAGATTCGACGTTATTCGATCAATCTTTAAGTACCTTTTGAGGTAAGGGATAGTAAGGGATTTTAAGGGTTATTATGTTTTTAGTTTTGAAATTTTTCTGAACCTTCAAAAATTTGAAAAATTTAAAATGATATTTTGATGAGTTTTGTAGAGTGTGTCCAAAAATGGCGATTTTTGGATGTATAGATTAGGAGTTATGGATTTTATGAGAAAAAGACTATTTTAAAAGTAACTATTTATAACTCCTTGTGATTAACTCCAAAATTGATGAAATTTTTATTGGGAGTACATCTATATAATATCGATATCTTTAAAAATTTCAAAATTTTGGACAAAAGTATAATTTATGATAAATGTTTAAATATTCGATGGTTTTGGCCATATGAAAAATAGTAAATGAATTTTAAAATTTAGAGGAAAATATATGTTCAATATGGGACTATGTTATGCTAAATCCCGGAAAAGAAATATTTTGGAAACTGATTTGGTATTTTTCATGAAAATGTTCTAGTTATGAGTAAATGAATTAAATATGTTATGTGAAGTAAAAAATTGGAAAATATGATTTATTGGCTTGAGAATCATATATGAGGTATATCTGATTTTTATGAGGGTTTTTGGTTAATGATGATGAAATCTTATGAGTTTGGCATTTTATGATGATTAAATGCATTAATTAGTAAAGTGTAAACAATTTAATTAAATTGTTTATAAGTTTTAAAAATGATTAAAATATTATTGTAATATTAATAATATTAGATTATGAGATTTCTAAGTTATTTATAACATTTGGATTAAGGTGTTATAAATATGGATATGAATTTTATTATGAAACTTTATCTTTTTGTGTCGAGATTACTTATGCGCATTATACGGTGCTTATAACGAATACGAGTACTCTTATTCATGACAAATTGGTTTCTTCTACGACCAAATTATCGCTGATTTATGAATCTTACTTTTGAAATTAAAACCATGTTTTGATTATATTGTTTTATATAACATTCTTATAACCCTAATGATGATATTTCTCTTTGACTTGAGTGTAAAGATGGGTAGATTATTGGTATGATCGTGACTATAGGTTCTCTTTGGCGAAGAGTGCAAAAGTTGAATTGTTGGTAGTATGATCATGACCATTTAATTTACAATTGAATATTTTTAGCTTAAGTGCAAAGGTGAATTGATCAACATGGTTATAATTATTGTTATATAACTTCGAAATGATTATGTATTTCTTTGATATATGAATATCTTTGGCTAGTAGTGCAAAGATGACACATTGTTGAATATCTTTAGCAGAAAAAGTGCAAGATGAATTATTGATGAATATCTTTGGCTCAGAATGCAAAGATGACTTTTGTTGTTGAATATCTTTAAATTTGTAGTGCAAAGATGAATTATTGATGAATATCTTTGGCTCGTAATGCAAAGATGACACATTGTTGAATATCTTTAGCCTATAGTGTAAAGATGAACTGTTGATAAATATCTTTGGTGTGGTGCAAAGATGAATTTATTAGTATGATTATTATGAGCGAATCTGTGATTTGGTATAACCATGATCTTTGATGTTTCGTAAAAGACGATGATGAAATTATCTTAGTCCTGGATGAGAAGAGAATTTAGAACTACAATTATGATTATGAGTTATACATGTGATTATGGACATGAATTGTTGATTGATGTTACAGGGATAAAACATTGCTGGTGGACTTTTAACATGGAGAAGATAATAGATTTTATGGTCTATTTGACTCTTCTAATGGATTGCTCAAATCGCTACAACTATGGTTGAAAAGTTTTATCATCTACCATATGTTCTAAATCTCTGATTCATTACTGATGAAGACTATTGATAATTTATTTATCTTTAGTCATAATATTCTTTATTGAGCTAGTTGTCTTCACCCTTTTGTTTCACAATTCCTTTCGTGTAATAAAAGTGTAGGCTGGGTCGAAGGGGATAGCGAGGAATAGAATGGTGGTTTATAGATGTTGAGGTGAGGTGAATTTAACTTTGGAAGGGTGTTTTGTCACTATCATACAAGATGTCTAAATGACATACAAACTCGTGTTATCATAAGACACGGTTGTGCTTTCATCCACTTCTTGAGTATATTTACAAGCTCTACCTATATAATCTTGGTGTTTGTTTGGAGTATAATACCCAATTAGAGACAAAGTGGAGATAATGATATGTCAAGAAGAAGACTCACCATTGGGAAGAATATGATAGTAATCTTCTCATTTTTCTTTAGGGTTTATTAGGTCAACCAAGGATAATTCGTGGCCCATATGATATCTACCATAAACTAAAAGCATGGCCTCCATGTATGTATGAAGGTTTCCTTGAGCACTTCCCAAAGATTCTAATTTCTAAAACAATTTTGACTATACCTTTATATAAGGTGTCATTGTGACGTCTTCTGCTTGGTATATATTTGTATCCAAACTCACAAAGATATGTGTTGTTGTATTTTGCACGACAATTGTTGTAATAAAGTTGTAGTTGTTTTCCGTATATATATTTGGCGACTTCGTAATGGGTTGGATGGAATGGACCTATTTTGGGGCGTTACACTAAAACTTTACGAAGAAAGTTTTTCAAATTCTAAATGTAAATTGACCAAATCCACAAACAGACGATTTTACAAAAGTATAATCAAATTTCAACAAGAAATGGGGTCCACCGACACACAAAAAACATGTGTTAATCATTTAATGCCACAAAAATACTCTTCCTCCTCATATACTCACATATCGCATATTCATTATAAAATATCACCGTTAATATATTATTAAAATAATATATTTAAATGAATTATTTTATCGTAAAAAGATAAAATATTAATTTTCAACAATTGTCACTTTAAAATTTTCTCCATCTACATCCACATAAAATGAATATTTTCCTTATCATATTAATCAATAATTAATTATTCACAAATAATATTACGTAAATCACAATAATGACAACCGCATTCCTCCCTGAAGAGGGGCTTTCCAATAAAGATTTCTCTCATCTTGCGCCGCAATTAGGTGACCAAACCTCTCCTGTATGTAACTTTCTAGACATTGCCAATAATGTTTTCTAATAATATTATTCGGATAATATGAATTATTGCTTCGATAATGGAAAATACTTGTGTAGTGACAATTATTAAAACAATAGTAATATAAAATATCAACGCAAACAATTATTGAATCAATAAAATAAAATATTGAATAGTAATTACCGTAACAATTATTGAGTAGTGCTTTCACGTAAAGTATCAATAATTGGTGCAATAATCGTGTACTACTTTGTTTTTAACCATCGAGTATTTTAACAAGATATTAACTTGTAATAATTACGCCGTCATTTATAAACAACTTATATTTGTCGTTTTCTTCATCCAATTGCTTTCCGTTATGGGGCCCACACAAGGCTGCTTCGTCCTACTGATATTCCCAACAAAAAGAATATTCCACGACCAAACGAATATTCTCCGACAATAATGAATATTTTATAGCCACTTGCATATTTTGTAAAATTTGCATATTTCACCCATAACTTTAAACTTTTATCAATTTAACCATTTACTAAATAATAATTATAAAAAAAATTGAATACTTTTATTTCATAAAATCCGGGGTCTTACAATCTCCCCTCCTTATGAAATTTCGTCCCCGAAATTGACGTACCTAGTATTTCAAAAAGTTGAGAATACCTTGCTTTCATTTCAGATTCTATCTTTCCTGTCCTTATAATTTCACCATTGCTCATCTCCTGTAATTCAGATATCATTCTAGAATACAGCTTCAAAACAAGGGTTAATTGAATAAATTAACATATCACATAATATCCCGATATTATGACCGACTAACATAAATAAGCTTAGGTAGGACACATTAAATGAAAGGATTTACTCATCTCTCCCTCCTAGTTTACATTCCTCGATCTCCGCCAGAGATCATATCCTAAACTATGATACCAAATGTAACGACCCCAAAATAGGTCCATTCCATCCAACCCATTCTCGAGTCGCCAAATATATGGTACTGCGGAAAACAACTACAACTTTATTACAACAATTGTCATGCAAAATACAACAACACATATCTTTGTGAGTTTGGATACAAATATATACCAAACTCAGAAGCACGTCACAATGACACCTTACATAAAGGTATAGTCAAAAACTATTTTAGAAATTAGAATCTTTGGGAAGTGCTCAAGAAACCTTCGTATACATGGGAGGCCATGCTTTTAGGTTATGGTAGATATCATATGGCCACGTAATTATCCTGGTCAACCCAATAGACCCCAAAGAAAAACGAGAAGATTACTATCATATTCTTTCCGATGGTGAGTCTTCTCTTGACATATCATTATCTCCACCGCCTCTAATTGGGTATTATACTCCAAACAAACACCAAGATTATATAGGTAGTGCTTGTAAATATACTCAATGAAGTGGATGAGCACAACCATGTCTTATGATGACACGAGGTTGTATATCATTAGACATCTTGTATGATAGTGGCAAAACACCCTTCCAAGTTAAATTCACCTCACCTCAACATCTATAGACCACCATTCTATTCCCTCGCTATCCCCGCTCAAATCCAACTACACTTTTATTACACAGAAATTGTGAAACAAAAGGGTGAGCCTGACAACTAGCTCGATAAGAATATTATTATGACTAAAGATAAATAAATTATCAATAGTCTTCATCGAAGAATAAATCGTAGATTTAGAACATATGGTAGATGATAAAACTTTTCAACCATAGTTTCATAGCTGAATGAGTAATCCATTAGAAGAGTCAAATAGACCATAAAATCTATTATCTTCTCCATGTTAAAAGTCCACCAACAATGTTTTATCCCTGTAACATCAATCAACAATTCATGTCCACAATCACATGTATAACTCATAATCATAATTATAGTTCTAAATTCCTCTTCTTATCCAGGACGAAAATAATTTCATCACCTGTCTTTACCTGAAACATCAAAGATCATGGTTATACCAAATCACAGTTCATGTAAATAATCATACTAATAAATACATCTTTGCACCACGGCCAAAGATATTCATCAACAGTTCATCTTTGCATTACATTCCAAAGACATTCAACAACAAGTCATCTTTGCACTACGAGCCAAAGATATTCAACAACAGGTCATCTTTGCACTACGGGCCAAAGATATGCAAAGAATAGTCATCTTTCCACTACTGGCCAAAGATATTCATCAATAATTCATCTTTGCACTACACAAAGCAAAGATATTCATATATCAAAAAATACATAATCATTTCGAAGTTATATAACAATAATTATAACCATGTTGATCAATTCACCTTTGCACTTAAGCTAAAAATATTCAATTGTAAATTTAATGGTCATGATCATACCAGTCAACAATTCAACTTTTGCACTACTGGCCAAAAAGAACCTATAGTCACGATCATACCAATAATCTACTCATCTTTACACTCAAGTCAAAGAGAAATATTATCATTAGGGTTATAAGAATGTTATATAAAAATAATATAATCAAAACATAGTTTTAATTTCAAAAGTAATATTCATAAATTAACGATAATTTGGTAAGAGAAGAAACCAATTTTTCGTGAATAATACCCCGTATTCGTACATAGTACCGTATCGTCGTGCGTAAGTAACTCGACACGAAAAGATAAAGTTTCATAATAAAATTCATATCCATATTTATAACACCTTAATCCAAATGTTATAAATCACTTATAAATCTCATAATCTAATATTATTAATATTATAATAATATTTTAATCATTTCTTAAACTTATAAATAATTTAATCCAATTATTTACACTTTAATAATTAATGCATTTAATCATCTAAAAATGCCAAACTCATAAGATTTCATCATCATTAACCAAAACCCTCATAAAAATCTGCATATACCTCATATATGATTCTCAAGCCAATAAATCATATTTTCTAATTTTTTACTTCACATAACATATTTAATTCATTTACTCATAACTAGAACATTTTCATGAAAAATACCAAATCAGTTCCAAAAATATTTATTTTCTGGGATTTAGAAGAATATAGTCCCATATTGAATATATATTTTTCTCAGAATTTTTAAAATTCATTTACTATTTTTTACATGGCCAAAACCACCGAATATTTAAACATTTATCATAAATTGTAATTTTGTCCAAAAATTCTGAAATTAATACGGTATACTGATATTATATAGATGTACTCCCAATAAAAATTTCATCAATTTTGGAGTTAATCACAAAGAGTTATAAGCAATTTCTTTTAAAATAGTCTTTTCTCATAAAATCTATAACTCATAATCTATACATCCAAAAATCGCCATTTTTGGACACAATCTACAAAACTCATCAAATATCATTTTAAATTTTTCCAGAATTTTTGAAGGTCCGAAAAAATACAAAACTGAAAAACATAATCACCCTTAAAAATCCCTTTACCTCGAAAAAAGATCTTGGAATGTTTGATATATCATTTGAATCGAACTTGCACCGTATAGAAATACTCAAAGTATACTCAAAATACTCACAAGATTACGCTTGATAATATAGAGAGAGAAAACTTTAGTTTCTGGTATGATTTTTAAATCTAACCTAAGCACCCTATTTATAGGAAAATGCTTAGAACACCAAAGCAGAAAATTTAATATAATATTAATATATTTAATAAATTCTCTCACTACATCTAGACAATCTGATCTCAGCCATCAACACATGTTAAAGATGACCACAAACATTTAAAAACGTTTTTCTTATTTAAATTATTTTAAACTTCCAAAAATCAATTATTTGAGCTTCTAAATTCAATAATTCATAATAAATAGCCCTTTTATCGGAAAATTCGAATCTCACGTGTTTTTATAGGAAATTCAATTCTCTACAACTTTACAGAAGAAAGGTTTTCCAAATTCCAAACATAAATTGACCGAATATCATAAACTAGATTTTTTTACAAAGTATAATCAAATTTCGATCAAGAAATGGGGTCCACCGACACACAAAACATGTGTTAATCATTTAATGTCATAAAAATACTCTTCCTCCTCATATACTCACATATCGCATATTTATTATAAAAATATCACCGTTAATATATTATTAAAATAATATATTTAAATGAATTATTTTATCGTAAAAAGATAAAATATTAATTTTCAACAATTGTCACTTTAAAAATTTTCTCCATCTATATCCACATAAAATGGATATTTTCCTTATCATATTAATCAATAATTAATTATTCACAAATAATATTACGAATCACATATAATGACAACCAGCAAGTTTTTGAGAAAGAGGGGCTTTCCAATAAAGATTTCTCCTTACTAAGCAGCCTTGATTAGGTGACCAAACCTCTCCTTGGATGAACTTTCTAGACATTGCCAATAATATTTTCTAATAATATTATTCGGATAATATGAATTATTGCTTCGATAATGGAAAATACTTGTAGTAGTGACAATTATTAAAACAACAATAATATAAAATATCAACGCAGACAATTATTGAATCAATAAAATAAAATATTGAATAGTAATTACTCGTAACAATTATTGAGTAGTGCTTTCTTACGTAAGAATCAATAATTGGTGCAATACTGCAATCTTCTTGTGTTTTAACCAATTTAGTATTTTAACAATATTAATTTGAATAACTCTGTGCCGTCCATTTATAAACAACTTATATTTATGCGTTTTCTTCATCCAATTATTTTTTGTTATGGGGCCCACATAAGGTCAAGCGTCAGCGTCTTGATATTCCCGACAAAAAAGAATATTCCACGACCAAATGAATATTCTTCGACAACAATGAATATTTTATACCACTTGCGTATTTTGTAAAATTTGCATATTTCACCCATAACTTTAAACTTTTATCAATTTAACCATTTACTAAATAATAATTATAAGAAAAATTGAATACTTTTATTTCATAAAATCCGGGGTCTTACAAAAACAACTACAACTTTATTAATACAACATAAAAACTGTGAGTTTAAATACAAATATTGTCATCTAGACAATATCCACACTCAAATAAGTCCTCATTACAATTATTAATAGACTATTTTACAGAATAGTGAGGACTACTAGAACAAATTCTAGAACCATTATTCCACACCCCGACTAGTACTCGTTACATTCTCACCTCCTGAGAAGAAAAATGGAACAACAAGGAAAATGGTGAGCTTAACTAGCCCAATAAAGAACATTATGACAAAGATAATATAGAACAAATTATCTTTAGTCCTTAACAGGGAAAAATCTAATAGAATACAATAGACAACCAGTTTTAAATCAATCTTCATAGCGGAAATAATAATTCATTAGAAAAGTTAAGTAGAGAATGCAAACTACTATCTTCTATATATGAATTTAAAAGTTCATCGTCGATATTTTATCCCCGTAACATCAATCATATATATATCTGAATCAAATATTCATCTTTGCATTACAGGGCCAAAGATATTCATCGGTTGGTCATGTTCATCTAAACACATGTTCATCTTTGCACTACGGGCCAAAGATATTAATCAGTCGGTTATGTTCATCTCAACACCTGTTCATCTTTGCACTACGGGCCAAAAATATTCATCAAGAAATCATTCATCTTTGCACTACGGGCCAAAGATATTCAGTTATATCATCATTTAGGACTGAGGATGATGAAAAATATTTTAAAGAAAACGAATCCAAAGAAACAAAAGAACAAGTATTAAGAATTAAATACTTTAAATAATCCAAGTTCAAAAAGACTTCATAAATAACTAGATTGGAGTAAAATTCAAGAATGAAGTTCAAAACATAGATCCAATCAACGATAGGAATCATAACGAGACAATCTTGGACACGAAAAAAAATTTAATTTTTACGTGAATAATCTCAATATTCGTGAATAATTATCGATATCGTGAATAGTAACTCCGATCTCAAAAGATAGAAATTTTACAAAAAAAATCATCACGCTTAAAGTGAATAGTACTCGTGAATAAGAACTCATAAATAGTAACTCATGAATAGTAACTCGTGAATAATAACTCATGAATAAGTAACTCCATACGTGAAAAAGTTTCAAATTTGATAAAATTTCCAACCAATATTTCGGCATAATGATATTGAAGAAATAATATCATTTTGAATAAAATAACATCCTTACCTTAGCTAGAATAGTACTTTCCGGTTGGAATCTTCGGATATAGTCTGAAAGAACTTGCACCGTATAACAATACTCAAAGTACTAAAATACTAACAAAATTACGCTCGATATATAGAGAGAGAAAGAGAGAGAAATCTATAGTGTGACAACCCCAAATAGGTCCATTCCATCCAACCAATTCTGAGTCGCCAAATACATGGTACAGAAAACAACTACAACTTTATTACAACAATTGTTGTGCAAAATACAACAACATAAATCTTTGTGAGTTTTGATACAAATATATACCAACTCTGACTCATGTCCCAACCTTGGATAGCACGTCACAATGACACTCTACATAAAGGTATAGTTAAAAACTGTTTTAAAAATTAAAACCTTTGGGAAGTGCTCAGGGAAACCTTCGTACATGGGAGGCCATGCTTCTAAGTTATGATAGATATCATATGGCCAAAGAATTATCCTTGGTTGACCCAATAGACCCCATATAAAAATGAGAAGATTACTATCATATTCTTTTCAATGGTGAGTCTTCTCTTGACATATCATTATCTCCACTGTCTCTAATTGAGAATTATACTTCAAACAAACACCAAGATCATATAGGTAGTGTGCGTAGATATACTCAGTAAGTGGATGTGCACAACCATGCCTTATGATGACACGAGGTTGTATTTCATTAGACATCTTGTATGATAGTGAAAAACACCCTTCCAACATTGAGTTCACCTTACCCTATTCGGTTCACCAAAATTAAATATCAAATGACGTATATAATACGACACACTTATCTAAAGTCTCAATAAAATTATTTTCATACTATTTAGGGAGAACCTCAACAGTTAGACCAACGTTCTATTCCTCATTATCCCCGCTCGACCCAAATTACACTCTTATTACACGAAAGAAATTGTGAAGCAAAAGGGTGAAACAACTAATTTCGAAAAGAATATCATGACTAAAGATAAATAAATTATCAATAGCCTTCATCAAGATAATAAATCGAGATTTAGGACATATGGTAGATGATAAAACTTTTCAACCATAGTTGCGGTGAACGAGCAATCCATTAGAAGAATCGAATAGACCATAAAGTCTACTATCTTCTCCACATTAAAAGTCCACCAACAGTGATTTATCCATATAACATCACTCAACAGTTCCTTTCCACAATTATATGAATAACTCATAATCATAATTATGATTCTAAATTCCTCTTCGTGTAAGACCCCAACTTTTATAAATAAAGATGAATTTTCTATAAATATTATTTTTGAATATTATGGAATAAATTTGATATAATGTTATAGTTGTGGGTAATATTTATAAATTTTGCAAAGTAAGCAAGTTGTTATAAAATATTCGTTTGGTCGGGGAATATTCTTTTTGTCGGGGAATATTCGTACGACGGCTCAATCATTGGTGGACCCCACAAAATTATCTTTCTATAAAAATAATGGCGGAGGTATTACCGTTAAAACTGTTGAACTACCCGATAGTAAAAGTATAGTAATAGGCGTGGTTGCATAGTAGCACACGATATTGATTATTGATGCTTACGTGAGAAGTCAATCAGCTATACTCAATTATTGCTACAGTAATTGCTGCATCATATCTCTTATATTATTGATTCAATTATTGTCACGATTATCTCAGATAATATGTTATATTATTAAATCAATAATTGAGACGACAAGTTATAAATGATTAATAATTGTTGAAAGATTAAGTATGTGTTGATTAAAAATAAAATGATTTGTGGTAATATTTATTCAATCCTTGATGTATATAAAGAGTCCGTTATGAGGCGTTTGTGGTAAGTTTGGTTATTTTATGGGGAGGGGCCCATATGTCATCATCTAAGAGTCTCTTCGTCGATAGTAATTACCTTCGTCAATAGTAATTACCTTTACCAACCATTCAAACCACTTGTCGTTTCATATATTACAGTGCCAAACCACTTGTCGTTTCACATTACAAAGCGTCAAACCAATTATCGTTTCACATTACGCGCGCCAAAACCACTATTTTTTCACATCACTAGGTCGTCGAGCCACTTGCCTTTTCACATGGCAAGTGCTTAAGTAGAAATCTTCTATAAATAGAGGCCTAGTGCTTCATTATTTTCACTTAATTCATTCAAGCTATAGAGAGAAAAGTATAGAGAGAATAAGAGAAAAGAAGAAGAGTATTTTGTTACTACACTACTTGCGTTATTCAATCTCCTACTAAAGTAAGGGTATTATTCTTTCTTATTCATGAAGAGAACTCTTGTTATTCTATTGCTTATTATTCTGTTGGAATAACTTTGTATACGTGGTTTACCCTATACTTGGTGACATTCTTCTATTATTACTGTTGGAACATCCTCATGCATATGTTTTACACCGGACTGGTTCCGCTTTATTATTATTACTGTTGGAACATCCTGCGTGTGTTTTTACACGGACTGGGTTCCGCTCTTTATTATTATTATTCGTTAGAACATCTTGTCTGCGTGTGTTTACGCCGGACTGGTTCCATTCTTTATTATTCTATTGGAATATCCTCATACATGCATTTTACGCCGGACTCGGTTCCGTTATTTATTATTCATTGGAATAACTTTTGTCTTGGTCTATCGCATGCATGGTGATTTCTTTTGTTATTCCATTTTTATTATACTCAGTTGGTTAAAACATTGACTTCTATACTCCATGAAATTAGTGGAATATCCTTGATATTTGCGCTTCATCCAGTATTATTTCATGGAAATATTCTTCTAAGTATTCTTCAATTTTACTCTACAAAGCAGTATCATGTTGACAGTTTGGATGTTATTAGTTCTGGATAAATTAATTCTTAAACTTGTTTTATTGAATTCTTATATCATTGTCATCATCCTTATGTTTATATTATGTTGAAAGTCATCTCGTGGCTGTGAAGTGCATAGATGGACTTGGTATGATTATGACCGAGATTATTCGGTAATAATCATGGCCAAGTAATGTTACAAATGATGTGGTAAAATCCTCATTGGCTGTAGTGCATTGATGGATGATTGTTGGCATGATCATGTCCATTAATGAATACACAAATATTCTTGGCGTAGTGCGTATGGATAATTATGGTCGTGATACTAAAGAATATCCTTGGCGTAGTGCGGGGGTGATTCGATGATGTGAAATATTTATTAAAATTGAGTCTTAGCTATAATAAAGATGATGAAAAACCTTTTAAATCATAAAAGATAGTAGATTTTATTTTCTACTTGACTTTTTTAAAGGATTCTTTGGTTCCGCTGCGATTAAACTTGATGTTTATTATATTTTATCGGTTTAACATTTGTTGAAGGCTAATGATAATTTATTACGCATTATCTTAGTCATAATATTTCTTCTTTCGGGCTAGTTGAGCTCATCCTTTTTTTCATTGTTCTCTTGAAATGAGAATATAGTTTGGGACGAGTCGGGGAACGGAGTAATGGTCCGGAGGATAGCATTAGTAGTCCTCACTATTACGTGAAATAAGTGTGATAATAATTATAATGAGGACTCCTTTTGAGTTTGTATAATCTATAGTAGACAATATTTGTATTCAAACTCACGGTTTATGTTTTGTCGTATTGTACACGACAGTTGTATTAGTAAGTTATATTTGAATTCTGTACCATGTATCTGGCGACCCAAGATGGGTGATGTATACCTAATTTTTGGGGGCGTCACACTTCAACATCTAGGGCGAAGATAATTTTTATCACATGTCTTTACACTCAAACATCAAAGATCATGGTTATACCAAATCACGCTTCATTTCATAATCATACTAATAACTTCATCTTTGCACTACTGACCAAATATATTCATCAACAGTTCATCTTTTGCACTTTCTTGGCCAAAGATATTCAACAACATGTCATCTTTGCACTACGGGCCAAAGATATTCATCAACAATTCATCTTTGCACTACAGGCCAAAGATATTCCTCAATAGTTCATATTTGCACTACAGGCCAAATATATTCATCAACAGTTCATATTTGCACTACAGGCCAAATATATTAATATCTCAAAGAAATATATAATAATTTCAGAATTTATATAAACAATAATTATAACCATGTTGATCATTTCACCTTTGCACTTAAGTTAAAGATATTCAATTATAAATTCAATGGTCATGATCATACCAGTCAACAATTCAACTTTGCACTACTGGCCAAAGAGAACCCATAGTTATGATCATACCAATAATCTACCCATCTTTACACTCAAGTCAAAGAGAAATTAATATCATCATTAGGGTTATAAAATTTTTATATATGATAGTAAAATCAATATAATCAAAACATCTAGATTTAATCTCTAGAGTAATATTCATAAATTAACTATAATTTGGTTAGAAAAAGAAACCAATTTTGTCATGAATAGTAACTCATGAATAGTAACTCATGAATAGTAACTCGTAAATAATAACTCGTGAATAGTACTCCGTATTCGTACATAGTACCGTATACGTAAATAATATCATATACGTAAATAGTGTCATATACATGAATAGTGCCGTATACGTAAATAGTAACCCCGACTCAAAAATGTAGAAATTCTATAATAAAATTCATACCAATATTTCGGTATAATGATATTGAAAGAAATAATATTATTTTACGAAGAAAATAGCATTCCTTACCATCCCTTACTATCCTTTACCTCAAAAGAAAAGACTTCCATTGGATATCTGATATGACGTTGAGGAAACTTGCAATCGATGATTAAAAACTCACCAAGTATCTAAATACTCACAAAATACACTCGATAATCTGTAGAGAAAGAGAGAAAACCTATGAATTACGGTGTGCTTTTTAATTCTAACTTAGCCCTCTATTTTTATAGGAAAATGTTAGCAAAGAAGCGAGACTTAACTTTCTTTGATGACTTTACCTCGCTTCTATTCCACCCACCAAAATCAACCATCTTCCCAACAACCAAAAGTGGGGCCCACCCATTTCTAGAATTTTCCACCAAAATCATATATAAACCCAATTTAGAATCACTCGCTTTTTAAAATTCATAACAAATCATTCGTTCATTTTTAACGGTTCAAAATTTGTGGACATATACTCAACTTATATATGTATAACATATCCAAAAATCACAACGATCCAACGGTCAGATTAAAAATTATAACTCACACAATAAAGCTGTAAGAACACTGATTTGATCTTTTAATACCTCCAATCCGACAAAATACTAATAAAATACCTTAACATTAATTCCTTCTTTTATAACCACATAAATAAATCAATAATTTATATCCACATCAAGTAAATATTTCATTATCATATAAATCAATAATTAATTATTCACAAATAATATTATAGAATCACAATAATGACAACCAGGTAGTTCCCAGGAAAGAGGGGGCTTTCCGATAAGGATTTTTCCTTACTGGCGCGCAATTAGGTGACCAAACCTCTCCTTAACAGAATTTTCTAGACATTATCAATAATGCTATCTAATAATATTATTCAAATAATATGAATTATTTATCTGATAATGGAGATACTGTGCAGTGACAATTATTGAAACAACAATAATATAAAATATCAACGCAACAATTATTGAATCAATAAAATAAATATTGAATAGTAATTACTGTAACAATTATTGAATAGTGCCTTCTTACGTAAGAATCAATAATTAAAAAATACTTGTATGCAATACCGTATCTTCTTGTAACCACGCGTATTACTGTATTTTAACCACCGGGTATTCCAACAGTGTTAACGGTAACAACTACGTCGTTATTTATAAAAACTCATTTTTTGTCGTTTTCTTCATCCGGCGATTTATTAAGTTATGGGGTCCACAAATGGTTGCATTTGTCATTGCGAATATTCCCAAGCGACGAAAGAATATTCCACGACCAAACGAATATTCCCAAACAACAATGAATATTTTATAACCACTTGCGTATTTTGAAAAAAAAAATCATATATCACCCTTAACTTTAACTTTTATCAATTTAACCATTTACTTTGAATTGTAATTATAAGAAAAATTGAATACTTTTATTTCATAAAATTCGGTCTTACAATCTCCCTCCTTATGAAATTTCGTCCCCTAAATTTACGTACACAGTATTTCAAAGAGTTGAGAATACCTTGCTTTCATTTCGATTCCATCTTCCATGTCCTCATGATTTCTCCATTTCTCATCTCCCCGTATTTCGAGATATCATTCTAGAATACGACTTCAAAAAAGGTTAATTGAACAAATTAACATATCACGTAATATCGATATTATGGTACGACCGACAAACAAATAAGCTTAGATAGGACACACTAGCGAAGGATTTACTCATCTCTCCTCCTCTGATTCTATTCCCCGATCTCCGCCAGATCATATCCTAAGCTCGATACCAATTGGCGCCGCCCCAAAATAGGTATACAACACCCATTCCATCCAACCCATTCTGAGTTGCAAAATACATGGTACAGAAAATAACTACAACTTTATTACAACAATTTTTGTGCAAAATACAACAACATAAATGCTGTGAGTTTTGATACAAATATATAGCAACTGTGACTCATGTCCCAACCTTGGATAGCACGTCACAATGGCACCCTACATAAAGGTATAGTTAAAAACTGTTTTAGAAATTAAAATATTTTGGAAGAGCTCAGGGAAACCTTCGTATATGGGAGGCCATGCTTCTAAGTTATGATAAATATCATATGCCCACGGAATTATTCTTGGTTGACCCAATAGACACCAAATAAAAACGAGAAGATTACTATCATATTATTTCCAATAGTGAGTCTTCTCTTGACATATCATTATCTCCACTATCTCTAATTGAGAATTATACTTCAAACAAACACCAAGATCATATAGGTAGTGTGTAAGACCCCAAATTATTAATAAATAAAATTTAATTTTCTTTATTTATTATTTTGAAATAGTAAGGGTTGATTTGATTAATGTGGATAGTTAGGGGTAAAACGCAAATATTTCAAAATAAGCAGTGGTTATAAAATATTCATTGTTGTAGGGAATATTCGTTTGGTGGTGGAATATTAAATGCTTGTGGGGAATATTAAATGCATTTACGACCATGTGTGGGCCCGATAACGAAAAGCGATTGGATGAAGAAAAGCGACAAATATAAGTTGTTTAAAATAACAACAGTAGTTATTCACAGATTAATCTGATTTAAAATACTCGGTGGTTAAAACACGATGTAGCACCAGGTATTGCACCAATTATTAATTCTTACGTGAAGGCACTACTCAATAATGGTTACATAATTCTTTATTCGATTATTTTATTTTATTGATTTAATAATTCTTTGCGTTGATATTTTATATTCTTTGTTGTTTGATAATTGTCATTACGATATTTTTCATTATCGAAGCAATAATTCATATTATCCGAATAATATTATTAGATAACATTATTGGAAATGTCTAGAAAGTTCTGTCTAAGAAGAGGTTTGGTCACCTAATTGCGGCCCAAGTGAGGAAAAATTCTTATTGGAAAGCCCTATCTTTTCTGAAGCGGCTGGTTTCGATCTTTGTGATTCTGTAATATTATTTGTGAATAATTAATTATTGATTCATATGATGAGGAAAATATTGATTTTATGTGGATATAGATGGAGAAAATTTTAATGTGACAATTGTTGAAAATTGAAATTTTATCTTTTTCTCGATAAAATAATTCATTTAAATATATTATTATATTTTAATAATATAATAATGGTGATATTTTTATAACGAATGTGGGATATATGAGTATACGAGGAGGAAGAGTATTTTTGTTGCAATAAATGTTTAAAACATGTTAAATATGTCGGTTGGACCCCATTTATTATTTGAAATTTGATTATAGCGTAAAATCGCTTGGTTTGTGGATTTCATTCAATTTTGTTTGGAATTTGGAAAAACTTTCTTCTGTAAAGTTGTAGAGAATTGAATTTCCTATAAAAAGTCGTGAGTTTCGAATTTTCTGACAAAAGGGCTATTTATTGTGAATTATTGAAGTTCCGGAGTTCCGAAATAATTGATTTTTGGAAGTTTTAATTGTTTAAAATAATAAAAACGTTTTTGTGGTTGGTTGGTGGGCACATGTGTTGCAAAATATGCTGAAATAAGAATTTCCAAGTTTGCGTATGATTTATATAAATAGGGTGCTTAGGTTAGAATTGAAAATCACACCAGAAAGTGAAGTTTTCTCTATATTATCGTCGGCGTATTCTTGTGAGTATTTTGAGTATACTTTGAGTATTGTTATACGGTGCAAGTTCAAGTCATAGCCCATATCCTGGTGTTCAAATTAAAATCTTGATCTTTCGAGGTAAGGGATATTATTATTTTTCGTAATGATATTATTTCTTCAATATCATTATCTTTGAAATATTGATCTGAAGTTTTTATCAAATTTGGAACTTTTGGTGTCAGATTCTTATTCACGATATCTGGTACTTATTCACGTGTATCTGATCTTATTCACCGAATCTTAAGACTTATTCATCGAAAATGAAAATTTTCCTTTTAAATCTAAAATATCTATTGTGGATCTTAGCTTTGATTGTATCCATGTTTTGATCATTCTTGAATTTTACTCCACTATGATTATTTTTGAGGTATTTTTGGACATGGATAAAATAAAGTACTGAATCCTTAATCCTTAATCCTTAATCCTTGTCATTTTGTTTCACTTTGGATTCGTTTCTTTAAAAATATTTTCATTATCCTCGGTCTTAAATGATGATATTATTGAATATCTTTGGCACATGTAGTCAAAGATGAATGATTTCGATGAATATCTTTGGCCGTGGTGCAAAGATGAACAGTGTGTTTAGATGAACATGATCAATGATGAATATCTTTGGCTGTGAGTGGAAAGATGAATATTTGATTCCGATGTATATTGATTGATGTTACAGGGATAAAAGATAGATCGATGAACTTTTAAATTCATACATAGAAGATAGTAGTTTGTATTCTCTACTTAACTCTTCTAATGAATTATTATTTCATTATGAATATTGATTTAAAACTTGTTGTCTATTGTATTCTATTAGATTTTTTCCTGTTGAAGACTAATGATAATTTGTTGTATATTATCTTAGTCATAATATTCTTTACCGGGCTATTGAGCTCACCCTTTTCTTTTTTGTTCCATTTTTTCTTCTCGAGGAGGCGAGAATATAGCGATGCAGTTAGGGGTATGGAATGAAGGTTCTAGAGAGAGTTGTTTAGTAGTCCTCACCATTTTGTAAAATAATGTATCAATAAATGTGATGAGGATTTATTTGATATAGTATATTATTGTCAAAAGATAATATTTGTATTCAAACTCACAGCTTTTCTTGTTGTAATAATAAAGTTGTAGTTATTTACATACCATGTATTGACAACTCGAATGGGTGATGTATACCTATTTTGGGGGCGTCACATAGTGCGCGTAGATATACTCAGTAAGTTGATGTGCACAACCATGCCTTATGATGACACGAGGTTGTATGTCATTAGACATCTTAAATGATAGTGAAAAACACCCTTCTAACGTTGAGTTCACCTCACCCTATTTGGTTCACCAAAATTAAATATCAAATGACGTATATAATACGACACACTTATCTAAAGTCTCAATAAAATTATTTTCATACTATTTAGGAGAACCTCAATGACTATAGACCACCGATTCTATTCCTTGTTATCCTAAACAACCCAACTACACTCTTATTCCACGAAAGAAATTGTGAAACAAAAGGTGAGCACAACTAGCTCAATAAAGAATATCATGACTAAAGATAAATAAATTATCAATAGCCTTCATCAGTAATAAATCAGAGATTTAGAACATAAGGTAGATGATAAAACTTTTCAACCATAGTTGCGGTGAATGAATGAGAAATCCATTAGAAGAGTCAAATAGACCATAAAGTCTACTATCTTCCACATTAAAAGTCCACCAACAATGTTTTATCCTCGTAACATCACTCAACAGTTCTTTTTCACAATTATATGAATAACTCATAATCATAATTGTGATTCTAAATTCCTCTTCGCACCCAGGACGAAGATAATTTTCATCACATGTCTTTACCCGAAACATCAAAGATCATGGTTATACCAAATCACGATCCATGTTCATAATCATACTAATAACTTCATCTTTGCACTACTACCAAAATATATTCAATCAACAGCTCATCTTTGCACTTCGGCAAAGATATTCAACAACAGTCATCTTTTCACTACGGCCAAAGATATTCATCAACAATTCATCTACGTGCACTACAAAAAAAGATATTCTCAACAGTTCATATTTGCACTACGTGCCAAATATATTCATCAACAGATTCATATTTACCTACTGGGCCAAATATATTAATATCTCAAAGAAATATATAATAATTTCGAATTTATATAAACAATAATTATAACCATGTTGATCATTTCACCTTTTGCACTTAAGCTAAAGATATTCAATTATAAATTCAATGGTCATGATCATACCAGTCAACAATTCAACTTTGCACTACTGGCCAAAGAGAACCCATAGTCATGATCATACCAATAATCTACCCATCTTTACACTCAAGTCAAAGAGAAATTAATATCATCATTAGGGTTATAAAATTTTATATATATGATAGTAAAATCAATATAATCAAAACATCTAGATTAAATCTCTAGAGTAATATTCATAAATTAACTATAATTTGGTTAGAAAAAGAAACCAATTTTGTCATGAATAGTAACTTTAGTGAATAGTAACTCATGAATAAGAACTTTCAATAATAGTCTATTTTCGTATATAAGATCAGATATCGTAAATAATGTCATATACGTAAATAGTGCCATATACATGAATAGTGACATATCGTGAATAGTAACTCCCAATCTTCGAAAGGTAGAAATTCCACAATAAAATTCATACTAATATTTACATATAATGATATGATATCGAAAGAAATAATATCATTTTACTGAAGAAAATAGCATTCCTTACCATCCTTACTTACTATCCCTTACCTCAAAAGGGCAAGACTTACGACCGATATCGGATATATTGATTGAAGAAAACTTATTACGATGAATAATAACTCACCAAGTATCACAAAATACACTCGATAATATAGAGAGAAAACTTATGAATTCTGGTGTGCTTTTTAATTCTAACTTAGCCCTCTATTTATAGGAAAATGTTAGCACGCCGAAGCAGACTTGACCTGCTACCTGATGGCTTTACCTGCTACTATTCCACCCACCAAAAATCAACCATCTTCCCCAACAACCAAAAGTGGGGCCCACCCATTTCTAGAATTTTCCACCAAAATCATTTATAAACCTAATTTCCGAATCAGTCGCCTCTTAAAATTCATAACAAATCATTCGTTCATTTTTAACGGTTCAAAATTTGTGGACATATACTCAACTTATGTATGTATAACATATCCAAAAATCACAACAATCCAACGGTAAGATTAAAAATTATAACTCACACAATAAAGCTGTAAGAACACTGATTTGATCTTTTAATACCTCCAATCCAACAAAATACTGATAAAATACCTCAACATTAATTCCTTCATTTATAACCACATAAATAAATCAATCATTTATATCCACATCAAATAAATATTTCATTATCATATAAATCAATAATTAATTATTCATATATAATATTACGAGAATCACAATAATGACAAACCGTGTGTAGTTCCCGAGAAAGGGGCTTTCGATAAGGATTTCTCCTTCTTGGTGCGCAATTAGGTGACCAAACCTCCCCCGATGAACTTTCTAGACATTGTCAATAATGCTATCTAATAATATTATTCAAATAATATGAATTATTGATCCGATAATGGAGATATTGTCTTGATGACAATTATTGAAACAACAATAATATAAAATATCAACGCAATGATTATTGAATCAATAAAATAAAATATTGAATGATAATTACTTGTGACGTCCCCAAAATTAGGTATACATCACCCATCTTGGGTCGTCGGATACATGGTACGTAATTCAAATATACTTCTTATCTATTACAACTGCCGTATCTGATAAATGACAAACAAACATAAACCGTGAGTTTGAATACAAATATTATCTACTAGAGATTATACAAACACAAAAGGAGTCCTTATTACAATTATTATCACACTATTTCACAAAATAGTGAGGACTACTAATGCTATCCTCTCCTCGACCATCACTCCGCTCCCAGACTCGTCCCAAATATATATTCTTATTTCATGAAGAGAAAGTGAAAGAAAGGTGAGCTCAACTAGCCCGAGAAGAAATATTATGACTAAGATAATGCGAATAAATTATCATTAGTCTCCAACAATGTTAAACCGATAAAATATAATAGACATCAAGTTTAACTACAATGAACAAACAATCCATTAAAAGAGTCAAGTAGAAAATTAAATCTACTATCTTTTATGATTTAAAAGGTTTTTCATCATCATTATCGCCGAGACTCGACTTAATAAATATTTCACATCATCGAATCACCCCCGCACTTTTCTGACCAAGAATATTCTTTAGTATCACGACCACAATTATCCATGCACTACGGGCCGAGAATATTTGTGTATTCATTAATGGTCATGATCATGCCAACAACTCATCCATCAATGCACTATGGGCCAATGAGGACTTTTACCACATCATTTGTAACATTACGGTTATGATTACAAGAATAATCCTCAGTCATAATCATACCAAGTCCATCTACGCACTACAAGCCACGATGACTTTCAACAAAATATAAACATGAGGATGATGACAATGATATAAGAATTTAATAAAACAAGTTCAAGAATTAATTTGTCCAAGAACTACTAATGTCCAAATTGTCAACACGATCTTGCTTTGTAGAGTAAAATTCAAGAATGATCGGAAGAATATTTCCATGAAAGATCTTCGGATGAAGCGCAAAATATCAAGGATATTCTACTAATTTCATGGAGTATAGAAAGTTAAAACTTTAACCAACCGAGTATAATAAAAAATGGAATAACAAAGAAATCACCATGTATGCGGTACTTGATGTAGACATATTATTCCAACGAATACTAAATAACGGAACTTGGTCAGTGCGAAAATTAAATGCAAGCGGGATGATCCAACGAATAATAAAGAATGGAATAACAATGAAATCACCATGCATGCGGTGCTTGGCATGATAGCAGTTATTCAACGAAATACTAATAAGAATCGGAATCGAATTAAGGCGTAAACGCATGCATGTGGATATTCAAACGAATAATAATAAAGATGGAACCAGTCCGGCGTAAAATGCACAGATGTGATATTCAACGTAATAATAAAGATGTAATCGGTCCGTGAAATGAACAGACGGGATATTCCAATGAATAAGAAAGAGCGGAATAATAGAAGAATGTCACCAAGAATAGGGTAGATCACAGTATCAATGAGTTATTCCAACGAATAATAATAAGCGAATGGAATAACGACGATTCTCTTCATGAATAAGAAAGAATAACACCCCTTACGAATACAACAAATAATATTTCCTACCTTAAGAAGAAAATCTTTGGATATATAAGTCTTGAAGTAGCGAATATACTTTCTTTTTTCTCTCTCTATAGTTTATAGAAAATTCATCTTTATTTAAAAAGTTGGGGTTTTACAATCTCCCCTTCTTATGAAATTTAAGCCCTCGAAATTAGAGTGCGATACTGGTATATTGAAGAGGTAAGGATACCTTGATTTCATTTGATTCTAACTCCCAAGTCATTTCCTCAACATCGTGGTTTCTCCACAAAACTTTGACTTGAGGTATAACCTCGCGTAGAATATGTTCCTTCTTATCTAAGATTTGAACAGAACCTCTTCATACGTCAAATCTTCCGCTATTTCGTCTGGTTCCAACTCAATAATGGGATTCGGGTCTTCCACATATTTACGTAACATGGATATATGAAAAATGTTATGAACACGAGACATACTTGGCGGTAAAAGCGAGTCTATAGGCCACGCCTTCCTACCGATCAAGGATTAAAATGGTAGATGAATCGAGGATTAAACTTTCCTCTCTTTCCAAATCTCGTAAATCCTTTCCATGGAGCAACACGTAACAACACACGATCTCCCATGTTGAATTCCACGTCCTTTCGGATGAAGATCGGCCATAACTCTTTTGCTCGATCTTGTGAGGTTTTTATACATTCTTTGGATCATTTGAATCTTTTCCGTAGTCATACGTATCAACTCTGGTCCCAACAACGTTGCTTCACCCACCTTATCCCAAAGATACTTCGAGAAGCGACACTTTCTTCCATACAACGCTTGAATGGAGCCATGCCAATACTTGTTTGATAACTGTTGTTGTAGAAAACTCCACCAATGGTAAGAACTTGTCCCAACTTCCCTTGAAATCAAGGACACGAGACTTAATAGATCTTCAAGAGTTTGAATAGTCCTCTCCATTCGTCCGTCCGCCTGCGAGGATGATATCTTTGAAATAAATCGTAAATCTGCGCCCATAGCTTTTTGTAAACTAACCCAAAATCGCGAAGTAAATCTTGGATCTCGATCAGAAACTATGAATACTGGCATACCATGCAATCTTACAACCTCGTTTATGTATATACAAGCAAGACGTTCAAGTGTATAAGTTTCTCGTATCGGTAAGAAATGAGCAGACTTGGTCAATTTATCAATAATGACCCAAATCGCATCTATGCCTTGAGAAACTTTGGGAAGACCAGTAATGAAATCCATGGTAATGTGCTCCCACTTCCATTCTGGAATTTCAAGTGGTTGCAATGGACCTTTTGGTACTTGATGCTCCGCCTTGACTCGTTGACACGTTAGACACCTTGAGATAAATAAATACTTATCTCTCTTTTATATTGCCCCACCAAAATGTATGTCAAGATCATGATACATTTTGGTACTCCCGAGATGGATTACAAACGGTGTGTTGTGTTATGCGCCTCCATCATGATTCTATACTTTAAATCGTGGTCGTTAGAACACAAAGTCCGAGTTGACTTCAAGTATTCCTTCTTCATCGATTCTTGCTTAAGATCGCACCTTCTTGCACTTTCTTCCTCATACGCATCGACTCGGATCAGTAATTTGAGCAGCTTTAATTGTATCAATTAAAGTCGGTTCTACTTGTGTATTTGCCATCATCACGTGGGTCCCTAAAGTCTTTATCTCTATCTCCATCCTTTGCAAGTCATACAAAATGGGCCATTGCGTTGACAATATTGCACTTCGTGCGGTATATGATCTTCTCACTCAATGCGCCGCCTACTACGTTCGCTTTTTCGTGGATGGTATTTGATGGTATGATCATAATCTTTCAATGATTCAAGCCAACGTCGTTGTCGCGTGTTGAGTTTCTTTTGAGTGAAGAAATATTTGAGGCTTTTATGATCCGTAAAGATCTCCACTTTCTCCCCATACAAGTAATGCCTCCAAATCTTTAAGACGAAGACAACAAATACCGCCAACTCTAGATCATGAGTAGAATAATTTCTCTCATATTCTTTGAGTTGTCGTGAGGCATAAAGCATGACTTTCCCGTGTTGCATGAGAACACATCTTAACCCTTTGCCCAAGCATCACTATAGATGACAAATCCTTCAACCGGATGGTATTGTCGAACAGTCTTTGAAATGAGTCTCCTCTTGAGTTCTTAAAACTCTTCTCACATTCCTCGCACCAATCAAACTTTGTATCTTTTGAGTCACCGAGAGTTAGTGGAGAGTAGCGATTCGAGAAAACCCTTCTACGAATCTCCGATAATAACCAATTAAGCCGAGAAAGCTACGTGACTTTGGTCACCGATTTAGGTTGCTCCTACGCTTTGAATAGCTTCAATCTTTGCTGGGTCAACAGATATTCCATAACTTAATACCACGTGCCCAAGGAATGCTACTTCCTCAAGCCAGAACTCGCATTTCTTCAACTTGGCATAAAGCTTGTATTCACGAAGCTTTTGGAGTATCGACCTCAAGTGTTCCTCACGATCTTCACGGCTTTTGGAATATATGAGGATGTCATCAATAAAGACGACCATAAAATGATCCAAATATTCCTTGAATACTTTCGGTTCATCATATCCATGAAGGCGGCGGGAGCATTAGTCAATCCAAAGGACATGACTAGGAATTCATAATGCCCGTCTGGGAGTTCTCGGCCGTCTTTGGAATATCATCTGTTCTAATCTTCAATTGGTGATATCCTAACGAAGATCAATCTTTGAAAAGAATTTGGCTCCTTACCGGTTGGTCAAACAGTCATCAATACGTGGCAATGGGTACCTATTTTGATGGTGACATGATTCAACTCCGATAATCAATACAAAGTCGCATACTCCCATCTTTCTTCTTCACGAATAGAAACAGAGAGCACCCCAAGGAAAAGTACTAGGATGAATAAAGCCAATGTCTAACAATTCCTGCAATTGAGTCTTTAACTCCTCACGAAGTTCAATAGAGCCATTCGATATGGGGCTTTGGAAATGGGTTTTGTCTTAGGGTTCAAGGTCGATACAAAATTCAATTTCACGCTCTGAGGGGTAGGCCAAGAAGTTCTTGAGAATACGTCGGAAATTCATTAACAATAGAAATATTATTCAAAATCGGCGTATTTTTGTTTATATCTCATGACATGAGCTAAGAAAGCTTGACATCCATTTTTTCAATAAACGAATAGCTTTATGGCTTGAGATAGCGGTGATTGATTTTAATGGTTTGGTTACTTGAATTCGCATAATAGGTCGATTAGGAATATGAAAGCTAACAACCTTACGAAAACAATCAATTTTTGCATGATGAGTAGTTAAACAATCAATCCTTAGAATTACATCAAATGAAAGTATTTTTAATGCAATAAGATCGACAGTAATGTGTGGGTACCAACTTGACCCAAACAAGACTTATAAACCATGGATGTAATGAAGGTTTCTCCCAAACGGAGTTTTCACGATAAGTCAAAGTCTAATTTCTCCTGAGTCAAATTTAATCGTTGAGTGCAAGTAGGAGAAATAAAAGAATGGGTAGAACCGGTATCAAATAAAGTGTAGACTTATTTAGAGTTTATGATAAGCTTACCCGTGATGACCTCATTCGGGTTCCTTGCTCTTTGGGAGGTCACAACAAACGCCTCCCTCAGATTCTGGCTTTGACTTTTCTAGAATGACCTTTGGTGCCTCCATCCTAGTGAATTTATCTTGATTGAATGACAAAATCGGCTAAGTGACCTTCTTTTCCACAATTATAACATGCTTTTGACTGACATCGCGCAATTTGACCGATGTGTCCCTCCCTCCGCATTTGAAGCATATGATAGGTGGTCTTTCTCCTTCCTTAACAACGGGTCTTTGGTCTTTGGCGTCTTTCCATCATTGTTGAATCTCCTTTCTTGAAATGTCCATTCTTATTGTTTTGGCCTCGATTACCACCGGCAAGTGGTTACCATTTCGCATGTTGATTCCTCCACGCTTGTTGTCACCGCTTCACGATCGCTTCTCTCTCGGTATTATCATTTTACTAGTAATTTGCTTCTTTTGGTTGCGTTGACTCGTTATCGCGCTCCACTAATCGAGCCCTATTTACAACATCCTAATACTAACATAGTTTATGAGAAATAAGATGTTGACGTATTTCCCAGCTTCAAACCTCTTAAAAACATTCGCGCCATTCTCTCTTTCATTATCCACCAAGTGGGACGAAAACCGGGATAACTCATGAAATTTTGCCTCGTGTTATGCATTACCTGGTCATATTGTTTTGCTCCAATTTGATAAACTCCACCTCCTTCATATAGCATGAATACTTTCGAAAGTATTTGTCGTTGAATCAAGACTTCTTGAACTTCTCCCAAAGACATCTTTAAAGACGGCAGTTGAGTACGTTTTACCGATTCACACCAAGAATCTGCCTTTCTCCGCCTGCAACATAAAAGCGTAAGGGAACCTTTTGCTCCTCGGAGCATCCCAAGACATCAAATATCTTGGTAATCTACTTTATCCATGTTTACGCCATAAGTGGTTTTGGCTCTCCCTTAAACTCCGGTGGTCCCACTCCTTGAATCTTTAGCGGTGACCTTGAGAGTTTCCATTGTTTCCACCTACATTTTGGACAGAGCTCATTTAGCACCGTCATTGCCGCATGAATCAGATAAAGCCTCCTGAACAATCCATCATTCAAAGATTTGGTCGGTGTTATTGTTTTGCATGAGGATTGTCTCCTTCCTTCTGATGCACATTCTCCTCGATTATTGATATGTGGAGACTCAATCGGTCTCTTGTGCTCCATTGTTATTCTCAACATTTTCGGATGTCATTTTCGACATCGCCACAAAACAAAGGTTAATTGACATGTAACATAATATCTATAAACTCGACCAACCAATTTAAATACAAAATAAATTTAAGTAGGTCATACTAACGAAGGAATTCCCCGACTCTCCCTCCTAATTCTAGTCTCATATCTTAGCCAGGATCATATCCCTAAGCTTTGATATTGGCCGTGACGCCCCAAAATTAGGTATACATCACCCATCTTGGGTCGTCGATATATGGTATGAAATTCAAATACAACTGCCGTGTATAATACTGAAAACATAAACCGTGAGTTTGAATACAAATATTATCTACTAGAGATTATACAAACTCAAAAGGAGTCCTCATTACAATTATTATCACACTATTTCACGCAGAATAATGAGGACTACTAATGTTATCCTCTGGACCATCACTCCGCTTCCCCGACTCGTCCCCAGCCTATATTCTCATTTCACGAAGAAAACAAAGGAAAAAAAAGGTGAACTCAACTAGCCCAAGAAGAAATATTATGACTAAGATAATGCAAAATAAATTATCATTAGTCTCCAACAATGTTAAAATAATAAAATATAATAGACATCAAGTTTAACTGCAATGAACAAAGCAATCCATTAAAAGAGTCAACTAGAAAATAAAATCTACTATCTTTTATGATTTAAAAGGTTTTTCATCATCATTATCATTGAGACTCAAACTTAATAAATATTCCACATCATCGAATCACCCCGCACTACTACTGCCGAGGATATTCTTTAGTATCACGACCACAATTATCCATACCTACGGGCCAAGAATATTTGTGTATTCATTAATGGTCACGATCATGCCAACAACCGTCCATCAATGCATTACGGACCAATGAGAACTTTTACCACATCATTTGTAACATTACGGTCATGATTACACCGAATAATCCACGGTCATAATCATACCAAGTCCATCTACATGCACTACTGTGCCACGAGATGACTTTCAACAAAATATAAACATGAGGATGATGACAATGATATAAGAATTCCATAAAACAAGTTCAAGAATTAATTTGTCCAATAACTACTAATGTCCAAATTGTCGACATGATCTTGCTTTGTAGAGTAAAATTCAAGAATCATCGTAAGAATATTTCCATGAAAAGATATCTTTGGATGAAGCCTTGAAATATTAAGGATATTCTACTAATTTCATGGAGTATGAGTTAAAACTTTAACCAACCGAGTATAATAAAGAATGGAATAACAAAAGAAATCACCATGCATGCGGTTGCTTAGCATGACGAGTTATTCCAATGAATACTAAATAACGGAACGAATGTCGGCGAAATTAAATGCAAGCGGGATGTTCCAATGTAATAATAAAGAATGGAATAACAATGAAATCACCACGCATGCGGTACTTGTGCATATGACAAAGTTATTCCAATAGAATACTAATAAGGGCGGAATCAGTCCGTGAAAAGCGCATGCACGTGATATTCCAACGTAATAATAAAGAGGCGAATCGGTCCCGTGTAAACGCATGCATCGGGATATTCAATGTAATAATAAAGATTTTAATCAGTCCGCCAGAAAAAGCCTTGTGACAGGATATTCCAAAGTAATAAAGAAAAGACGGAATAATAAAGAATGTCACCAAGAATAGGGTGAAGCGCGTATACAGGTTATTCCAACAGTAATAATAAGCGATGGAATAACGGCGCTTCTCTTATAAATAAGAAAAGAATAACACCCCTTACGAATACAACAAATAATATTCCCTACCTTAAGAAGAAGAGTCTTTGGATATATAAGTAGTGAAGTAGCGAGAATACTTTCTTCTTTCTCTCTATAGTTTATCTCTGTAGTTTTGAAAGGAATTAAAAAAGAAAATAATGAATGAATGAGCTTATTTATAGAAAAATGGAATGCATAGTAACTAACTCATAAACTATTGAGAGATTGATTTACATTAATCGACGATCCATATTTAAAAGCAAAAAACAAAATATAATATATTCTATTTATAATCTAATAAAACGAATAACTTTATAAAAGATTTTACTATGCAAATACTATGCATAATAAAAAATATAATATATTCTAATTATTGTCTAATAAAATGCAGATAGCTTTTATAAAAGTATTCTATTTTATATAAAAGATTTTACTATCTGAAAATCTTATAAGACACTATGCAACACTATCGTAATAGAATATAATATATTCTATTTATAGAATAACTTTATAAAAATTATTACATTTTATATAAAAGATTTTCTTATTATTACATTAATAATACCAACAAAACCGGAGTGACTTATCACTTAAAGCATCAATAATTAATACCGTGTACTACTTAACCACGCCAGACATCGCATTTTACTTTTAACACCGGTGTTTCAACAGATTAACAGTAAAACTTCCGCCGTTATTTTCATAAAGTATTTTTGTCGTTTCCTCAATCCGACAATAATTCCGTTGTGGGGTCCACTGATGATTGTGTTAGTTGTCTTAATATTTTCTGTTAAAACGAATATTCCCTAACCAATCGAATATTATATAACAACTTGCGTACTTTTGCAAAATTTATAAATATTACCCACAACTATTATATCAATTTCACTACATAATATACAAAAATAATATTTATAGAAAATTCATCTTTATTCAAAAGTTGGGGTTTTTACATTACATTTATAACAATTATTGAAAGTAGTGCTTTTCACGTAGAATCAATAATTGAAAAAATACATGCAATCTGGTGTGATCTTGTCATGAACTACGCCAGATTCGATATTTTAACCACCGAGATTCCAACAAGGTTACTTGATATAACTACGCTGTAGTTATTTATAAAACTCATTTTTTATCGCTTTTTCTTCATCCCATGGTTATTACGTTATGGGGCCCATGAATGGGCTGCTTGCGCGTCGCATTTAATATTCCCCGACAGAAAGAATATTCTCCGACAACAATGAATATTTGATAACCGCTTGCCACTTGCGTATTTTTAAAAAAAAATTCATATATCACCCTTAACTTTAACTTTTATCAATTTAACCATTTACTGAATTGTAATTATAAGAAAAATTGAATACTTTTATTTCATAAAATTTGGGGTCTTACATGTAGTTTCTGGTGTGATTTTCAATTCTAACATAAGCACCCTATTTATAGGAAAATCTTTAAACATTAAAAGCGAAAATTTAATATAATATTAATATATTAAAATTAAATTCTACGCCAACCTTAGAAAATCTGAAATCAGCCCATTCAACACACATGTGGAACACGCCATAATGAAAAAAACGTTTTTGTTATTTAAAGTATTTTAAACTTCCAAAAATTAATTATTTCGGAACTCCTAACTTCATAATTCACAATAAATAGCCCTTTTATCGGAAAATTCGAATCTCATGATTTTTTATAGGAAATTCAATTCTCTACAACTTTGCGGAAGAAAAGATTTTTCAAATTCCAAACAGAAATTGACCAAATCCACAAACAGACGATTTTATAAAGCTATAATCAAATTTCGATCGAGAAATGGGGTTCACCGCAAACACACAAAAACATGTGTTAAACAACTTTTGCAACAAAAATACTCTTCCTCCTCATATACTACATATATCACACATTCATTATAAAAATATCATCATTATTATATTATAATAATATAATAAAATATTATTTTATCGAGAAAAGATAAAATATCGATTTTCAACAATTGTCACTTTAAAAATTTTCTCCATCTATATCCACATAAAATTAATATTTTTCTCATCATATAAATTAATAATTAATTATTCATAAATAATATTACGTAATCACGATCTTTTGGTAGAATGGTAGTGCTCCAAGGAAAGAGAACTTTCCTAATAAGAATTTCTCCTTCTTGGCGATGCGATTAGGTGTGACCAAACCTCTCCTGTATGAGCGAACTTTCTGAGCATTCGCTAATAATATTTTTTAATAATATTATTAGGATAATATGAATTATTGCTCTAGATAATAAAAATAAGTGTGTAGTGACAATTATTGAAATAACAAAGAATATAAAAAAATCAACGCAAAGAATTATTGAATCAATAAAATAAAATACCGAATAAAGAATTATTTAATAATTATTGAGTAATGCTTTTTACGTAGTTAATCAATAATTGAGTGCAATACTGATATCTTAATATTCAACAACGCATTACATCTGTTTTTAACCAATCGGATTCCAACAAGATAATATGATATAATAACGTCGTTATTTATAACAACTTATACTTGTCGCTTTCTTCATCCAATCGCTTTTCCGGTTATGGGCAATTACGTCAATTTGCGTCAATCGTCATGCGAATATTCCCGACGGCTGAATAATATTCCACGACCAAACGAATATTCTCCGACAACAATGGTATTTTATAACCACTGCTTATTATTTGAAATATTCGGATTTTACCCATAACTAACTACATTAATCAAATCAACCCTTTCTTATTTCAAAATAATAAATAGAAAATTAAATTTCAATTATTAATAATTTGAGGTCTTATATATATCTCCCTCCGATTCCTTAATATATATATCGTTTTAGAGTTATGTCTTAAGATATTATGGAAATGATTGTATAACATTAAATATCTTATCAATTATCTATATCAACTTTATATTGAAAGAAGATAATGTTATTTATTGGGTAAAAAATAGTGAGAGAATCTAAATTATATTTATTACTTGAAGCAATATTAAAAATTAAGTAATTAATGCTTACTTGAAATTCTCAAACGATTTATATTTAGGAACAAAAATATTTTTCTAAAACGACTTATATTAAGAAAAGGAGGAGGGAGTATATAAATTTTTATCGGGTATTGTTTTCTGACGGACATTTTGAGAAGCTGCGCCGTTGAGTGGGGAAATTCTTCAAACCACAAGACCTTTTCAACTCCTTAAGGAGCTGCCTCTCACGTGAGTATCTATTTCGCAAAAATAGTTTTATTATTTTTATAATTTTTTAAATATTAAAAATATATTTTTGTATCTTTATAAAATACGAAGACTTCTTCTGTCTCTTCAAAATATTAAAAAAACACGTGTTATGTATGTAATTTATATTATCATATAAATTTTAATAATTTAAATTTTTAAGATTAAAGTTGAAGTTATAAGTACAAAATAAAAATTAAAGGGCATCTTAGGAAGCTAAAAGATAAAAATAGGAATTATCATAAAAGTCGAAGGGTATTTAAAGAAACTAAAATGTTTTAAAATGTTTGCTAATCCTAAGTCAATCTCCTCCGATATTATATATTAAATAAATGAAGTAAAATAAACTTTGAAACGAAAAAATTATAAATAATTTTTTTTTGTGAAGCAGACCTCTATTTTTCATTTATATTCTTTGAAAATAATACTCTTTTTATTTTTATTTTGATCTTAAACTGATATTAATGATAATTTAATCTGTCCATACACCTCAATAAACTAATCCAGATTCTTTGAGTGTGATGTAATTTGATTATGAAGATTATTTACTAATAAATAATTAACCAAAAATAAACAAATTAAAAATTAATATCTATATGACAAACATTTTGAAGACGTAATAATTATTTTTTGAACAAAATATGCCCTTGTCAATTAAATAATGTAAATCATTACAATAAAATTAATTGTTTATGGAAAGATTGTCCTTATCCATAAAAATATTTTTGTCCTATGACCATAATTTTTGTCCTCATGTCACATTCCAAATCTTATTATTGGAATAAAATCTTTAATTGCGGCAAACTATTTTTTCTTTCTTATATGATTGTCAAAAAATTATTTAAAAATATTATAATTGTCACAAGCAGTGTAATCTAATTGTAGGAATCTCTAATTTTGATAAATTTACACTAATATGATTATGACCATTTTTAATAATAGTAACAATTAAACTTAAAGAGTTAAGACATGATTTCCAAAACAAATTTATACTTTTTTGTATATGATGTAATAAAATATTACCATTTCTGTTAGAAAAAAGTCTAGGAGGTCAGCTTTTTGGGACCAAAAATGGGATCGGTCCAATTTTTATTTATTTTTATTTTTTTGAATTTTAAAAATTATAATATTTATTTTAACTTAAATTTTTTCAAAATTCAATGACTTAGTTGTCAATCTTATTCAAATTACACATAAATCACTCGATTCTGTAAAAATTTGAGTTCAAATAAATATTATAAATTTTTTAAAAATAAAATAAAAAATAAAAATAGACCGATCTAATTTTCCGACCCAAAAAAACTGTCTTCGTAGAAGAACTCTTTCTCTTATGACTAAATATAATGATAAATTTTATAAATTAATATACCACAATAAAAATCACATATTTTTGTTACAAAACATATTAGGTATCACTCTTGCTGCATGAAGCCGCCGTTGAAAAAATAAAAATGGCCAATTTCAGAAAGAGTAAAATTAGATGGATTAAAGGAGTAAATAAAACAACAACGGGAGTTGGAAAAGGAATAATAAGGTCTGGAGTGGGTCGCACTTTCCTCTTGACAGAGACGACAGTTCGCTTCTCTCTGATGATGCGCAGGTTTATTTGAAAATGCGCCTCGCCTCTCTCTTATTTTACTATTTTCTCTCTCTTTTTCTTGAAGTCGACTTGTTAATTAATACTATCTCTTTCTCTCTCCAAAATAAAATAAGATTGTAATTTTGTAATCTTTTGGGTGTGTGAATTCTCTGAAGAAGCAAAGTCTTCTCCTTCACACCTTGCAGTCTCTCATTTCTCCTTCCTTTCTCAACCATAGATATTGACGAATCTAGGGTTTGACGCCACTCAAAGCTTACCAAAAGGTCCGTTCTTTACTGTTTTTGCCCTTTACTTGAGAGACTGTCTTTTTCTTTGGTTGATTTGCTATTGTCATTTTGGTCTCTATCTGTTCTTTTTTTTTTTTGATTAATTTTTTAGAACCCCAGTTTAATCTGGTCTTCTGGGTAGACTTCTGAGTTTTGATTGACCTTTTTGTTGAGTTGAACATTTGTTTTTTGTTTTTAAATTTTGATCAGTGGGTATCCTTGCTGTTTGAGTAATCAAGATGGGTTTTTTACTATTTGGGTTTATGATTTATTTGTTTTTGTGTGATTGAAGTTCTGTTAAAGTAGCCGACTCCGAGGTGGTTTTGATGTTTATGGCCTCATGGGTTTGTAAAATTAGGTTTTTCGTTTGCTCATTTTTGGTTTAAGGGTGGTGAAATGGAGGTTGAAGAAGCTAACAAAGCAGCAGTTGAGAGTTGCCACAGAGTTCTAAGTCTGATATCTCAGCCCCAAGATCAGATTCAGTATAGGAATTTAGTGGTTGAAACTGGGGAAGCTGTACTTAAGTTTGAGAAAGTTGTTTCTCTTCTTAATGCTGGTTTGGGGCATGCAAGAGTGAGAAAGATCGAGAAAATTCAAACCCCTTTTCCCCAAAACATACTCTTAGACAACCCAATTGGTAGACCTGATTATCAACCGAAAGCGATTCAGCTTCTTCCAGCTAATTCCCTTGAGACCCCAATTCATGATAAGGGTTCAAATGTTCGAAGTACTCTTACTTTAGGAAATTCATCATTGGAACTGAGTTCAAATTGGAAAAACTCTCTTCAAATACCCCAACAAACACCACCATCAAACTATCACTTCCTGCAGCAAAAGTTTCAGCTTCAGCAGCAACAGTTAAAACAGCAAGCTGAAATGATGTTCCGTCGGAGCAATAGTGGCATCAACCTGAATTTTGATAGCTCTACCTGCACGCCCACCATGTCATCCACTAGGTCATTTATCTCCTCATTGAGTGTCGATGGGAGTGTGGCTAATATGGAGGGCAATGCTTTCCATTTAATTGGTGCGACTCGCTCTTTGGATCAGAGCTCATACCAGCACAAACGAAGGTGCTCTGCAAAGGGAGATGATGGCAGTGTGAAATGTGGAAGCAGTGGTAGATGTCACTGCTCAAAGAAGAGGTAACTTATCTGTACCACTTTTCACTGAATTGTTTATCACTTCTTTTATTTACAGCTTCTAGTTACTGCTTTCTCCTTTATTTATCTCAACAGGAAACATAGGGTAAAGAGATCAATCAAAGTACCTGCTATAAGCAACAAGCTCGCAGACATCCCTCCTGATGAGTATTCATGGAGGAAGTATGGTCAGAAACCAATCAAGGGTTCTCCTCACCCCAGGTAAATTCCTTATCTGCTCTATTTTGAGATGCAACTAGATTACGAGTAGTGCTGGCAATTTCTATTCATAGTATTATCATTATTTGCAATGGATTTTAGTTTGTTAGTGCAATGTGCTACTTAAATATGCTATATATGTGCCTGTATTGTAGAGAGTAATACAACGAAAACATTATATTTTATTGGTTTAGATCAGTCTTTCCCTTTTTATGTTCATTTATTCCTCTGTTCTTTTTGTTCTCAAAGATTGTCTCTTGATTGCACTCATGACTTATATCTTCTATCTATCTTAGGAAGATTGGTGGTCTTTAAGAAAACTTATCTAATTTAACACTTGGACAATAAAAAAAACATTGCAGCACAGGAATGTTCTTTTGGTTGGGAGGTATTCTTTCATTACATTGGGATGACCACATTAATGAATTTGAGCTGGTCAACAGATGCAGTGTTGGATAATTGAAATTTAAATTCATGTGTTCCTTGTTGCTAGGAGGACAGGGCAAGAAGAATATTACTTGTACTTGTGCAATTATTCGTTCTCAATTACCGTGCTGATCAACTGTTATGAATATCTGGATCCAATAACTATATTTAATGAAGTACTTGAATTTTGAGCGTCAGTATTGATCAACTTAGTTCCACTGAGATGTATTTATTGGTGCTTGTGCAGAGGCTACTATAAATGTAGCAGCATGAGAGGCTGCCCTGCAAGGAAACATGTGGAGAGGTGCTTGGAAGATCCTTCTATGCTTATTGTCACTTATGAAGGCGAGCATAACCACCCAAGGATACCAGTCCAATCAACAACCACATGAAACATCATGCAAAACTTGTACATATTTGGTGCAGTTTAAGCTTGGGGGGGCAGATAGTGCAAATTACTGGTTTCAGAGAATTACCATACAAACGCCAAAGCATTCAAATGTTGGGCAGGCAGACAGGATACCAAGGGGAAAGTTAAAGAATTCTGTAGAATTGGTGGTTCCTGATTGTAAGAATCTTCTCAAATGACCAGTCAATTTGGGTTTTAACTTTTCCAGTAGTTTAAAGATTTTTGTTGAAAACCATTTTGTTATTATGGCAGCATTAGTTTTGATTGGGTAGAAATTATCTAGGCTTTTGGTGGCGTTTGCTAAATCTCTTACCTTATATTATTGCAGCAAGTAGCTCTAGTTATGAGAATCTCTTTGGTGGTTGCTTAGATTCTAGATTTTTGTTAAAAGACATTATTACTTAGCTGTACTTGTTTAGGTTACTAATGCTATGTTGAAATGTTAGAATTTGGGATTTATTAAGAGTGTTTTGGTGTGGGGTTTGTGCAGGTATTGTAGAATTTAATTCAGATGTAATTATTCCCCTCCAACTCTTTTGAGTGTCCTTATGGAGAAAGAATTTCTTAGGTTCCTGCACGTAGTGTGAGCAAAATGGACTATTTTACTTGCTATTTTTGTTTTATAATTCCCTTACTTTATAGGTTGGTTTAGTTTATTGAATAAATATATTTCAGCTCAAAATGGGATTTTCTAGGCCAGGTGAAATTTGGATATATACATTATACATATACATTGTGCCTGTTGCAAATAGTACTAGTTTTTTGGAACTGAAACATGATTGGTTTAATAGATTTCTCAATTATAAATGTGGATTTACTTTACTATGTATTCCCTCCATTACTATATGTAAGTTATGATTCCATAGTTAGAGTATGAGTTATGACCTTGACTTGTAAAAAAATTGTCTACCTCTTAGCTACTGGCCTCACTCTAACTATGGAGTACCAAGTAACAATTGATTAGGCATTGTGTTCAAGGCCCTTGGTCACCATCCTTGTATAATACTTCATTTTTTTTTCAATTTAATTGGATATGTTACATTATAAATTAATAATGTAGATTTTTGATTAGGCCAATTAGTAATTATCTATAATTTAAAAGTTATTTGAAATTATTATTTTCCCTCATTTATTTACCAATAAAGGGTAAAAAATTCAAATATTTTATCAATTTTACAATTTGATGTTTAATAAATATAAAAAAATCATTTAAATAATATTAGTATTTTTCAATTGCACATAAGCATTGATTAAATCTAGTCACGAGGGAATTATTACATAATAAGGGACTCCAATTGCTCAAAGCTCATTTAATTAGACTCACAATAACGACACTATTTACGCATAACCCATAATAATAACGACTGTTTTATACATAACCATTAACCAACGGGACGGGGTAAAACTGGAAGACGGAACAAAAAGCTCGATTAGCGAGCTTTTCTCCTCCCAAAAACATGCTCACCGCCGATCAGAAGATCGGCGCCGGTAGATTCAGATCAAACAGCAATGGCTTCTTCTCTGCCCTTGTCTTCTCCTCTTGCATGTTCACAATCATTCCAACTGATTCCAGATCATATCCAGTATACTCGGTACTCGCCGGTAAATTACCCGCCAGAAACTGACCCGAGACCTCGAAGGTCCGATGCGCCGAGTTTTTTGAACTCATAGCCGGTGTCGGCGAGTTCGGCGGCGGAAGTAACGGCGAGGCTAATGTTTCTCCGTTGTAGAAGTTAGTCTTGGCCCTCGCTCCGCGGATGCTCCTGGCGGCGGCGTCGTAGGCCCGCGCAGCCTCCTCCGCCGTCTCGAAGGTTCCTAGCCAACGCCGAGTCCTCTTCCAGGGATCACGAATCTCCGCCGCGTAGCGCCCCCACGGCCGCTTTCGGACGCCGCGAAAGTGAGTTTCCATTGGCTCTGCAGTCTTATTTGTGGGCTTAGGAACCGGCGGAGAATCTTTGCGGCGGAAGGCGGCTGTCTTGCGAATGTGAAGCGTGTCGAGGGCCATTTAGAGCGTAAAACGATAAAGCAAGAGAGAGAGGGGTCTGGCTTTACACTTATAGCTAGGATACAACTGCCTTCTTAACGCCGACAGGTTTCATCTTTTGAAATGGTGAATAAAATTAAACATTATACTAGGAAGTATTAAAAAAATGGCAGCCTGCCTAATGAATTTGCCTTTAATATTTTAAATGAGAAATTAATTTATGAAGTGAGAATAGAATGAATGAGTGGTGCTGGTGGCGTTTAGGTGTGAAAGGGAGGGAGACTGAACGGCCTCTTACGTTAGCCAAAAGTCAGTGTGTACCCACCACTATCACTAATTCACTATCACGATGAGAGAGAGAGAGAGAGAGAGAGAGAGTTAGGAATGGCAGTGGTTTAATTAACTGTGTAGCACTAAAACCAAGGTTATCGGACTGAATAATACTCGTACAGCAGATATATCAATTATTTTATAAATATTTTATAAGTTATTGATGTGACATAAAATATTTATCTTAGTATATTGTGTAGAATTAAAAATTATATTAAAATAATATATTATTTAATATAATTTGAGATAAATATATCATATTAATAAATTATAAAATAATTTATATTTATAGTATTACTCTATCGGAATTATATGTAGGATCGTTTTAGTTGTGCAACATCGGATTGAAATATATATTAATTCTTTTAATATAATAATGTTGCTCAAATACTCGACTTTTATCATAATGCTAATATTTTATATTTGTAATTTTGTATCATCTTATATTTAAGTTGTCTCACGTTAATTACTACTACTATGGGTGTATTCAATTAAAATTTTTAAATATTTTTTTAAGTGACATACTTTTGTAGAATTTATGAAATTTTAATGACTTTTAAAGATATTAAATACTCTTTTTAAAATGACTTTATAGACTACATAAAATAAATAATGACTTTTATAAACTTTTTATCAAGGCATAATGAAACTTTGTATCTTACAATATATCTTCTGAACTTATATTAATTGTTAATTAAATTTATGCAGATACAACATCTGTGGCGCCTAAAATTAGATATCGTCACCCATCTTGGGTCGCCACTATACTAGATACGTAAATTCAAATCTGTTTCTTACTAATATAACTGTAAGTAATGCAATCTGATAAAGCGTGAGTTTGAATACAAATATTGTCTACTAGATATTATACAAACTCAAAAAGGAGTCGCTCATTACAACTATTATCACACTTTATTTCACGAAATAGTGAGTGACTACTAATCTTATCCTCCGGACCATTATCTTTCCCCGACTGATTCTCGTCCATGTATGCTCTCGTTTCTCGAAGAAACGGTGAAAGAAAAGGGTGAACTCAATTAAATGGCAAGATGAAATATTACGATAAGATAATGCGAGAATAAATTATCATACTTTTTTCAACAAAGTTAAACCGATAAAATACAATGTACAATGAGGTTTAATCTGCGATGGAATATGTAATCCATTAAAAGAGTCAAGTAGAAAATAAAATCTACTTATCTTTTAGGTTTTAAAAGTTTTCATAAATTTTATCATTAAGACTCAGTTTAATGAATAAACCATGATATCTAATCATCCATGTATTACCCACGGTCGAGGATTTTTCATCAAATTATCGATGGTCGTATTAATATCTCTAATCACCCCTTAAATCATACCAAAAACTATCCATCCATCGCATTACGGCCAACGAGAACTTTTATCACATCATTTATAACAATGATGATTATACTTAGAATGATCCCTCATAATCATACTAAGTTCATCTATCTTATCGTAAACCAAAAAAGATAACATAATATAACGTGAGGATGATGTGATGACATAATAATTCAATAAAACAAGTTCGAGAATTATTTTATCCAGGGAATTAGTAATGTCCAAATTGTCAACAAGATCTCTTGTTTTGTAGTAAAATTCAAGAATGATCGTGAGAATATTTCCATGAAAGATCTTTCGATGAAACGCAAATATCAAAGATATTCTACTAATTTCATGGAGTATAAAGTCAAAGTTTTAACCAATTGGGTATAATAAAGAATAGAATAACAAAAGAAATCACCACGCATGCGATCTTGGCGTGTATGAGTTATTCCAACGTAATAATAATAACGGCAAGGTCGGTGAAATTCACAAACGAGGATGATCCAATGAATAATAAATCTTTGAATAATAAACAATGGAACCGAATTCGGTGTAAAACACGCGAACGAGGATATTCCAATGAGAATAATAAATGCGGAATAATAAACAATGGAACCAAGAATCCGGAGTAAAATGCACGAATAAGATATTCCAAGCAGAATAATAAAGAATGGAATAACGAGAAGAAGATCACCAAGTATAGGGATTCAGCGTGTACGAGTTATTCCAATGTAATAAATAAGAATGGAATAATATAAAGGATTTCACCAAGTATAGGGTATCTGGCGTGTCATAGAGTTATGTATAGGGTATGCTCACTTTTTACAAGTTATTCCAAGCGAATAATAATGAATGGAATAATAGAAGTTATATTACATGAATAAGAAAGAATAACACACTTACAGATGCAACAAAAATAATATCCCTTACCTTAGAAGAACTGAATATTGGAAAAGTGAAGTAGTAGCGAATACTTTTCTTCTTTCTCTATATAGTTTATCTCTACAGAGTTTGATGAATTAAATGAAAAAAATAATGAAGGAATGAAACTTCTATTTATAGGAAAATGTAGAATGCGTAGTAATTAATCCATGAACTAGTCAGATTGATTTACTTTAATCGACGGCGGTCCATATTTAAAAGCAAAATCTTTTAAATAAAATATCATATATTCTATTTATATAAAAACATTTTACTTATCTGAATATTTATCGAAATCTTGTCTGAAAACACTTATCTAACACTATCGTAATAAAATATAATATATTATTTATAGAATAACTTTAATAAAGTATTCTATTTTATATAAAAAGATGTTTACATTTATTACGTTAATAATACTGAATAAAACAAAAGCGTCGTTATCGCTATAATAATTCATATTATTAATCGATAATGGAATCAGTGAGTGACTTCTTCACATAAGCATCGATAATCAATACCGCTGGTGTGTCTTCTTTGTGCAACCACGACATCGTATTCTTCACTTTCCTTCTGGGAGTAGTTCAACAAGATCAACGGTAAAACTTCCGCCGTTATTTCCATAAAATATTTTTATCGTTTTCTCGATCCGATAATTACATTTCATTGTGGGGTCCACCAATGATTGAGTCGTTGTCGAATATTCCCTATCCTACGCTGGCGTCAATATTCCCGACCAATCGAATATAATATAACCACTGTGCATACTTTGCAAAATTTATAAATACTACCCACAACTATAATAATATTCCCTCTTTTGCATGATCATGACCATTATTGAATACACAAATATTCTTGGCCGTAGTGCATGGATAATTGTGGTCGTGATACTTAAAGAATATCTACTTGGTAGTGATGCGGAGGTATGTATATAGGTGATTCGATGATGTGAATTGTTTATTAAAGTGAGTCCCAAAAAAATGATAAAAGTGATGAAAAACCTTCTAAATCATAAAAGATAGTAGATTTTATTCTCTACTTGACTCTTTTAATGGATTGCTTGTTCATTGCAGATTAAACTTGATGGTTGTTATATTATATCGGTTTAACATCTGGACTGATTAAAAAGGCTAACGATAATATATTACGCATTATCTTAGTCTTATAATATTTCTCTTGGGCTAGTTGAGCTGATATTCTTTTACTTTCACTTTCATTATTCTCTTCTTGAGAAATGAGAATAAAATAATTCTTGCGTTTTGAATTCTTATATCATTGTCATCATCGGGGACTAGTCGGAAATTATAATGAGTGATGGTCTAGATGGTGCGTTAGTAGTCCTCACTATTACAATGAAATAGTGTAATAATAATTGTAATAAGGACTCCTTTTGAGTTTGTATAATCTCTAGTAGACAATATTTGTATTCAAACTCACGCAGTTTATGTTTTTACTCGTATTATACCTGCATTGTATTATTAAGTTGTATTTGAATTACATACCATGTATCTGCGCGACTCAAGAAGATGGGTGATGTATACCTAATTTTGGGGGGGCGTCACATTTGGTATCAAAGCTTAGGGATATGATCCTGGCTAAGATGTGAGATAAGAACTAAGAGGGAGAGCAGGGAATTCTTTCACTAGTATGACTACCCCAATGTTGGTCACCGATAATGTAAGTTTATTTGATATTTAATTGGTTGGTCGAGTATAGGGATAATATGTGATATGTTAATTAACCCTTGTTTTGTGGCGATATTTGAAAATGGCATCCGAGAATGTTGAGAACATCGATGGAGCACGAGACCGCAAAAACGAGTCTCCACAGATCAATAATCGGACAATGTCCTGTGGGATGGCGATAATCCTCCCAGTAAATAACAACACCGAACCAAAATGATGAGCGAAAGACTCTTTGGATGTGCGTTTAGGAGCTTTTAGAATTCAAGCAACACCAAACGAGAGAGACTCTATTCATAATGCGAGGAAGAAACAATGGAAACCCACGGTTGGTCACATTAGCGATTCGAGGCTGGGACCACCGGAATTTTGGGAAAGCCAAACCACTTAAAGTGGAGACATGGTTAAAGCAGATCACCAAGATATTTGATGTCTTGGGATGTTCGAAGGAGCAAAGGTTCCTTTGCAACCTTTATGTTGCGTGAAGAGGCGATTCTTTGGTGGGAATCAGAAAAAAAGCGCTGTTGACCGACACTTTCAAGATGTCTTTGGGAAGTTCCAGAAGTCGTTCAACGACAAGTACTTTCCGAAAGTATTAAATCACGTGAAGGAGGTGGAGTTCATCAAGTATTTGGAAGCAAAACAATATGGCCGTGTAGTAGTATGAGGCTAAGTTTGCGAGTTGTCTCGATTTGCATCTCATTTGGTCGATAATGAGGAGGATGCGAATGACTCGAATGTTTTTAAGAGGTTTGAAACCCATATACGTCGATACCTCATTTCTCAAAACTTTGTTTATATTCAGATGATGTTGTGAATAGGGCTCGATTATTGGAGCGCGATAGTCGAGTCACCTGACCAAAAAAGCAACGACGACAACAACATGATAGAATCGTCTTGCCGGTGGAAACGGCCATCGGAACAATGATAACCATCGTGGGGGAAATCATCATGCCATGAATGGTAACCATTTCGGTGGTAATCATGGCCAAAACAATAAGAATGGACATTTCAAGAAGAGAAGGTTCAACAATGACGTGAAGACGTCGGCACCAGTACCCGTTTCAAAGGAAGAAGAACGAACACCGGTCGTATGTTTCAAATGTGGACAGGAGGGACACATCCGTCCAAATTGTACGCAGCAATCCAAAACGTGTTTTAATTGCGGAAGAGAAGGTCACCTAGCTCGATTTTGTCGTATGGTGAAGTTAAGTATAGTGATGCCAAAGGATGTCCCATACAAGCCAAAATCGGTAGTTTAAGAGAGAGCGTTTTTTTTTGTAACGAGGAACCTGAATAAAATTATCACGGGTAAGTTAATCATAAACTTTTACTGAAGTCTATACCGTGTTGAATCTGGGTTGTACTCACTCTTTTATTTCACCTAGTTGTGTTCAATGTTTGAATTTAACTCCGGAGAAGTTAGGCTTTGATTTATCTGTTGAAACTCAGTTGGGAGAAACCTTCGTTACCTCTACTATTTATAAATCTTGTTTGATTCAAATTAACACTTTCGCGTTACCTGTCGATCTTATCTCTTTGAAAATATTTGTATGGATGTGATTTTTGGAATCTATTGGTTAACTACTCATCATGCTTTTCGTAAGGTTGTTAGCTTTCATATTCCTAACTTTTTAAGTAACTAAATTACTAAAAGTCAATCACTGTCATATCAAGCCATAAGTAAAGAGCCCCGGTCCTTTTGTTGTTGACTTCCTTGTGTGGAATGCCGCAAAGCAAAGACTTTTTGTGGCGCGATTTTGTGAATGACGATGGCAAGTTGATAGGTATCAATGTGACGTGTTACCCAAGTCTTGGATGAGAGTCGCGATTTTGAATGATATTTCTATTGTTAATAAATTTCCTTACGTATTCTTGAAGACTTCTTAGCTTACCCTAGAGCGTGAAATCGAATTTTGTATTGACCCCGATAAAAATCCATTTCTTAAACCCTTAAATATTTCTTGAACTAAAACGAACGTAACACGCGCCAAAAGACGTTGGCTCGAAATTGAAAGATTACGATCGTACCATTCGATACCATCGTGGGAAAAGCGAGCGTGGTAGGTGACGCGTTGAGTAGAAGATCGTGTCGTTTAGAGTGTGATGTTGTTAACACAAAGACCCATTTAAATGCGACTTACAAAATGATGAAGATAGAGTTAAAGAATCTAGGAACCCACGTGAAGATAACGAATATCGATTAAATTAACTTTAATCGATAAAGTTAAAAGCGCTCAAGCTACATACTCAGAGCTGATGAATGAAGAAGGTTCAAGAGGGCGTTATTCTAGAAGCAAGAATCGATGAAGAGAGGAAATCTCAACCCTCGATTTAATTGACCCATTTGAAATCCTCGATTAAGTAGGAATTGTGGCCTATAGACTCGTTTTACCGCCAAGTGTGTTGCGTGTTCATAACATTTTTTAACATATCGATGTTACGTAAATATGTAGACGACCCGAACAGCATTATTGATTTAGAACCGGACGAGATAGAAAAAGATTTAACAAATGAGGAGATAAGTGTTAAAATCTTGGATAAGAAGAATCGTATTCAACACTCAAAAGTTATACCTCAAGAGTTAAAATCTGACGAGGTATCCTCACCTCTTCAAAGATATCAGTATCGTCATATAAATTTCGAGGGCTTAAATTTCATAAGGAGGAAGATTGTGAGACCCCAGATTTTATGAATAAATATTTAATTTTCTCAAAATAAATTTTTTAAATATTATAGTCTTGGATTTGATATAATGTTATAGTTGTGGGTTATATTTATAAATTTTTCAAAATCACGCAAGTTGTTATATAATATTCATTTGGTTGGAGAATATTCTTTTTGTCGGGGAATATCCGTGCGACGAAGACAATCATTAGTGGACCCCAGCGAATGTAATTATTGTCGAATTGAAAAAACAAAAATACTTTATGAAAATAACGGTAGGAGATTTTACAGATTATCTTGTTGAACTACCCTTAGTAAAAAGTATAATGTCTACGCGTGGTTGCGTAAGTAGTAGCTACGGTATTGATTATTGATCTTTACGTGAGAAGTCACTCGGTTATACTCAATTATTGCTTTCATGATTCTTGTGCGATCATATCTCTCATATTATTTATTCGATTATTGTCGTAGTATCATCTGCATAATATGTTATTTTATTAAATCAATAATTGAGACGACAAAGTTATTCATATTATTAAATTGCAATATTTACAATATCTAGAAGTTACAACGATGAGAGGTTTGGTCACCTAATTGCGGCGCCCGATAGGAGATATCCTTATTGGAAAGCCCCTCTTTCTTCAGGAACGACCTAGTTGATAAATATTGTGAGTTATAATATTAATGATGAATGTTATTAAAATTGAAGTTGTGCTTTGAGTTGAATTTGGAGAGCCTTGACGTGATATTTGAGTCCTAACGATGAAATTAGTAAAATAGTCTATACACACAAAATTTCCGAATACACTATTTGGTCAAAAAGTCAATAGTTGACTTTTTCGGGAAAAGTCAAACTTCAAAATTTCAAATTTTATATTTTTGATAAAAATGGTTTCATTGTGTTAGAATTATTTGTGTTAGTGAAAATTGACAATTATTTCGATGATAATTAATGTCTAGGGGTGATATTGATAAATCGGGTAATTTATCGGATAAATAAGTAATTAATTGCTACTAATTCACATGCTTATATAACTATTTGTTCACATATGTGTACTATTGAATCACATTATTTACTATTAGAGGAGTTGGTGCAAGATTGATAATACTTGCATGACTAAGTTAAAAATGGAGGTATAGATGGAGTACTATATCTTGTAATTAAGTATTTTTCATATGATAATACTATTGATTCACATTATTTACTATTAGGGGAGGTGGTGCAAGTTTGATAATACTTGCGGGACTAAATTAAAAATAAAAGAAAAGTTGGAGGTATTGTCTTTGTAATTTTTCGAGCCAAAAAACGTCTGATTATCGAAACTATATTTTTCTATAAATAGAAGCTCATTCTTCCTTCATTTCTCACCAATTCACAAAAGCTTTAGGCGATTATTATAGAGAGAAAGAAGAAGAGAAATCTATTACCTCACTATTCCATGTATTCGCTTTTTTTCCAGGTAGGGAATATTATTTGTTGTACTTTCATAGGAGTATTATTTCTTTCTTATCTATGAAGAGAACTTACATTATTCTACTCTTTATTATTACGTTGGAATAACTTTTGTATCTGTGAGGCTACCCTATACTTGGTGAAATTCTTACATTGTTCCATTCTTTATCATTCATTGGAACATCCACATGCATGCGTTCTCACGCAGGACTGGTTAAAATCTTTATCATTTCTGTTGGAACATCCTGTTCATGCGTTCTACGGGACACAATTCCGTCTTTATTATTATTTGAAATATTCGTCATGCGTGCGTTCTTCTATGGGACTGATTCGTCTTTATTATTACATTGGAATATCTTGTGCATGCATTTCTGGGACACTGATTCCGTTATTTATTATTACATTGGAATAACTTTTGCTGCTGGCCTATCACATGCCTGGTGATTTCTTTTGTTATTCCATTCCTTATTATACTCAGTTGGTTAAAGTTTTGACTTCTATACTCCATGAAATTAGTGGAATATCCTTGATATTTGCGCTTCATCCAGTATCTTTTCATGGAAATATTCTTATGAGCATTCTTGAATTTTACTCTATAAAGCAGTATCATGTTGACAATTTGGACGTTATTAGTTCCTAGATAAAATAATTCTTGAACTTGTTTAATTGAATTCTTATATCATTGTCATCATCCTCATGTTTATATTTTGTTAAAAAGTCATCTCATGGCCTATAAGTGCATAGATGGACTTGGTATGATTATGATGAAGGATTATTCTTTGTAATCATGGCCAGTAATGTTACAAATGATGTGGAAAAAAGTCCTCATTGGCTCGTAGTGCATTGATGGGCGATTGTTGGTATGATCATGACCATTATTGAATACATAAATATTTTTGGCCGTAGTGCATGGATAATTGTGGTCGTGATACTTAAAGAATATCCTTGGCCATAGTCTGAGGTGATTCGATGATGTGGATTGTTTATTAAAATTTGAGTCCCAGCGATAAAAGTGATGAAAAACCTTCTAAATCATAAACTTTTATGGACTCCATGAAATAAGTAACAGACTTTTATAAACTTTTTATCAAGACTGTGATAGACTTTTGTATACTTCTAATATATTTTGTAACTTATAATAATTGTTAATTAGTCCATGTGTACAACCTCCCTCTTTTTTCATGAACAAGAGTAAATCTCATTATATTATTGTGGCATGAGATTTTATATATGTTGAAAGTGTTCACATTATTATACTAATTTCATGATACATTTGGATACTCGGATACCAATAAAACTTTTGAAACTACAGACACAATACAAAAATTAAACTCACTTTTTATTGAGCTATATATACTTTATGCATATGTGTACGCTTTTTAGTAGGAATACCAAACTCTATTTTTCACAAAATAATATGACAATGAAAATTTATATGATCAAAAGTTGCAAAATTTCATACATGTGAGTAAATTGCCACCAAGTTATAGAAAATTTATCACAATTGGGTACCAAAAATCAACCATCTTTGTAATCACCAAAATAAACTCAAATAAACATTCAATGGTTTCCTTAATTTCTAAATCATCGCAAATAATTTTGTTCTTTCTTTTCTGAGTTTTATGTTTCTACCCTCTTCTCCTTGAAAAATCCTATAAATCTCACCGCCCAATTCCATCGGCGCCGCCGTGAACCACCACCATCAAGAATGGGATCAAGCGGCTTCTAGCCATTGGATGATTTCAACGAAACACATCACCCATGAATACTATATATCCCTACATGTATAACTAAATTCAAAAAAGAGAAATTTTCGATGATAAAATCGGCAAAGATGCCGAAAAACACAGTTAAAGCCATTTGAACTAAGGCAAACATATCTAACAAAAACACCCTTTATATATGTAGTCTCACTTTTTGTCTCTTATTTTCTATTCTTGTTTCTAAATATATAATTATGGCAAACAACTTTGTTTAATTTTTTCCAATATGCATGCAGCTATGTTACCTTTTTCTGTTCGAAATTAAAGAACTCATGTTCAAAATCTACCCTAAACTTTGGAGAATAATCCAGCAACTAATGGATTTCAGCCACCTCCTCTATTTCGAAGCATAAATAAAAGCATTTGTATTTCTACACATGCATGCATCAGTAATACTCATGCTCATACATAACCTAACAAACTTAATTACTTTCAATACAAAATAAAATTTTATTATTATTACTGTTATTATTATCATCTAAATTATTTTAAAATGTTGGAATTTATATGCATACTAACTTGAACATTATAATTTGTGTAGGACTCCACAATTTTTTTTCGTAAGGAGTGTCGTTCAGATGAATTTCCAATTGAACTAGATAACGAGTCTTCACTATTTTCAACGTTACCACTCAATCAAGAAGATAATTAGGAACAAGTTTTTGAAACTCAAGAGCAACAACGAGAGAATGCTAATGAATGGAAGACTAGTATAGCTTCTGACATGTGGAGAGACGTCGATCATAATAATAACAATGGCCGGTAACAAGGGTAATAGTTTTGAAATTTTTAAAAGGCTTAAATATGAATTAGTACCCTAAACTATAGGCCATATTCCACTTCGGTGATCTACCTTTCAATTTTGTCAATTAGATGATTAAACTATCAATTTTTTTTAATTGCACCAAATTGAACATGCCACGTCAGAAATTGCTGACGTGGCTAATTATGTGGGGCCTTAAGAATCTTATGTGGCAAAAAAACTATTTATTAATCATTAAATAAACAAATCTGTTTAAATAAAGGGCAAAATGGTCAAAACCTAATTTAACATTTCTAATTAAAATAAAACAAACATATATCAGTACAAATCCATTAAAATCGATCGATCAAGACTAGTTGCCAAACATATATCTTGCTGCAACTATCCAACTGTGACGCCCCCAAAATAGGTATACAACACCCATTCTGAGTCGCCAAATACATGGTACGAAAAGCAAACTACAACTTCAATAATATAATTGTCGTACAAAATACGACAACACATACCGTGAGTTTAAATACAAATATTGTCTTCTGCATAATATCCACACTCAAATAAGTCCTCGTTACAATTATTCAAACACTATTTTACGTAAATAGTGAGGATTTGCTAAAACATCTTTCTAGAATCATCACTCCGCACTCCCACTAGTTCTCTTATATGTTCTCACCTCCTGAGAAAAATGGAAAAAAAGGAAAAGGGTGAGCTCAACTAGCCCAGTAAAGAATATTATGACTAAGATAATATACAACAAATTATCGTTAGTCTTCAACAGGGAAAAATCTGATAAAATATAATAGCCAACAAGTTTTAGATCAACAACTGCAGCGAAAACAACAATCCATTAGAAGAGTTAAGTAGAGAATGAGTTATACTATCTTCTAAGATTTAAAAGTTCATCATCAATATTTTCTCCCTGTAACAACAATTAATATACATCTTTAATCAAATATTCATCTTTGCACTACGCCAAAGATATTCATTTTAGATCACCAATTAGTCATGTTCATCTCAACACTGTTCATCTTTGCACTACACGGCCAAAGATATTCATCGATTAATCATTTATCTTTTGCACTATTTCTGGTAGAAGATATTTAGTAATATCATCATTTAGGACTGAGGATGATGAAAAATATTTTAAATAAAACGAATCCAGTGAAACGGAAGGACAAATGTAAGACCCCAAATTATTAATAAATGAAATTTATTTTCCTCTATTTATTATTTTGAAATAGTAAGGGTCGATTTGATTAATGTGGATAGTTATGGGTAAAATACGCAAATATTTCGAATAAAGCAAGTGGTTATAAAATATTCATTATTGTTTGGAATATTCGTTTGAGTGCGTGGAATATTAAATCGCTGTGGGGAATATTAAATGCGACGAAGCAGCTTCTTTATGGGCCCCATAACGAAAGCGATTGGATGAAGAAAACGACAAATATAAGTTGTTTATAAATAACGTAGTAGTTATTCTGAATTATCTTGTTGGAATACCGGTTGGTTAAAACACACTAATCTGGCGTTGTTGAGCGAGTGGCGCACGGTATTGCACACAATTATTGATTCTTACGTGAAGGCCTTTTACTCAATAATTATTACGATAATTACTTATTCGATTATTTTATTTTATTGATTCAATAATTGTTGCGTTGATATTTTATATTCTTTGTTGTTTCAATAATTGTCATTACACGATATTTTTTTTATTATCGAGCAATAATTCATATTATCTGAATAATATTATTAAAACATTATTGGTAATGTCTAGAAAATTACATCTAAGGAGAGGTTTGGTCACCTAATTGCGGCGTAAGAAGAGAGATCCTTATTGGAAAGCCCCTTCTTTCTGAGGACCGGCACAGTTTGATCTTGTGATTCTGTAATATTATTTGTGAATAATTAATTATTGATTTATATAATGAGGAAAATATTGATTTTATGTGGATATAGATGGAAAAAAATTTTAATGTGACAATTGTTGAAAATTAATATTTTATCTTTTTTTCTATAAAATAATTCATTTAAATATATTATTTTAATAATATATTAACGGTGATATTTTATAATGAATGTGGGATATATGAGTATATGAGGAGGAAGAGTATTTTGTGGCATTAAATGTTTAACACATATTTTGTGTGTTGGTGGACACAATTATTGATCAAAAATTTGATTATAACTTTGTAAAATCTCCCTGTTTGTGGATTTTGGTTAATTTACATTTGGAATTTGGAAAAACTTCCTTCGAAAAGTTGTAGATAATAGAATTTCCTATGGAAATTTGCGAGTTTCAAATTTTTCTGATAAAAGAGCTATTTATTATGAATTATTGAAGTTCCAAAGTTAAAAATAATTGATTTTTGGAAGTTTTAATTGTTTTAATTAACAAAAAGTTTTTTAGATGTATGAGCCTCATTTTACATGTGTTAGGTTGCTGATTTTAGATTCTCAAAGGTTGGCGTGACAAATTTTTATAAATATATTATTATATTAAATTTTACGCTTTGGTGTTACTAAGCGTTTTCCTATAAATAGGGTCTTTGGGTTAGAATTGAAAATCACACCGAAACTCAAGTTTTCTCTCTCTCTATCGAAATGATTCTTGTGAGTATTTTGAGTATACTTTGAGTATTGCTATATCTGTTGCAAGTTCAAGTCATAACTTATATCCTGTGTTTTTTTACTAAGTCTTGTCTTTCGAGGTAAGGGATCTTTATTTTCTTCTCGAATGATATTATTTCTTCAATATCATTATCTTTGAAATATTGGTTGAAAATTTTATCAAATTTGAAACTTTTTATGTCGGTTACTATTCACGATTCTTATTCACGAGTCTTATTCACGGCGTGAAGATGTTTTTTTTGTGAAATTTCTATCTTTTGGTGTCGAGTTCTTATTCACGTATACGATCTTATTCACGTTATCGACACTTTATTCACGAATCGACACTATTCAATAGAAAAATGAAATTTCTTCTTTTAGTCCAAAATATCTATTCTGGATACTAGCTTTGATTGTATCCATGTTTTGATCATTCTTGAATTTTACACCACTATGATTATTTTTGAGGTATTGTTGGACATGGATAAAACAAAGTACGAATCCTTAATTATTAATTCTTGTCCTTTTGTTTCACTGGATTCGTTTTTTTTTAAATATTTTTCATCATCCTCAGTCTTAAATGATGATATTACTGAATATCTTTGGCCTGTAGTGCAAAGATGAATGATTTCTTGATGAATATCTTTGGCCGTAGTCAAAAGATGAGCAGTGTTGAGATGAACATGACCGATGATTAATATCTTTGGCCCGTAGTGCAAAGATGAGCAGTGTTTAGATGAACATGACCAATGATGAATATCTTTGGCACAGGTGCAAAGATGAATATTTGATTTCGGATGTATGTTGATTGATGTTACTGGATAAAAGATAGACGATGAACTTTTAAAATTCATACATAGAAGATAGTAGTTGCATTCTCTACTTAACTCTTCTAATGAATTATTATTTCATTGCGAATATTGGTTTAAAAACTTGTTGTCTATTGTATTCTATTAGTTTTTTTCCTGTTGAAGACTAATGATAATTTGTTGTATATTATCTTAGTCATAATATTCTTTACTGGGCTAGTTGAGCTCACCCTTTTCCTTTTTTTTCCATTTTTCTTCTCAGGAGGCGAGAATGTAGCGAGTACTAGTCGGGGTATGGAATGAAGGTTCTAGAGAGAGTTGTTTAGTAGTCCTCACCATTTTTGTAAAATAATGTATCAATAATTATGATGGGAATTTATTTGCGTGTGGATATTGTCTAGATGGCAATATCTGTATTTAAATTAACAGTTTATATATTGTAATAATAAAGTTGTAGTTATTTCTGTACCATGTATTTGGCGACTCAGAATGGGTTGGATGGAATGGACCTATTTTGGGGGCGTCACAAAAAATAGTAGGGATTCGTATAACAGTTTATCCAAGATCAATAATACTTCATAAATATCAATTTTGAAGCGAAATTAAAAATAAAAGATCAAAACATGGATCTGATCAAAGATAGTAACCATAATAGACATCTTGGACAAAAGAAGAAAATTTCATTTTTCTATGAATAGTGTAAATATTCGTGAATAGTCTTGAGTATACATGAATATTAACCCCGACATAAAAAGTTCCAAATTTGATAAAAACTTAGATCAATACTTCGGCATAATGATATTGAAGAAATAATATCATATATGAAGAAAATAACATCCTTTACCTCAAAATATCGATCTTACGATCGGAATATCGGCACAAGGCTGAAGGAAACTTGCACTGATGAATAGAAACTCACAAAGTATCTAAATACTCACAAAATACACTCAATAATCTAGAGAGAGAAAGAGAGAAAACTTATGTTTCTGGTGTGATTTTCAATTCTAACTTAGCCCTCTATTTATAGAAAATTGTTAAGACGCCTTGCAGCAGACTTAACTGCTGACTTTGATGGATTTACTCTACTATTCCCACCCACCACATTTGAAATAAAATTCAGCACATTTCTTCACCAACCATAAGTGGGGTCCACTTATTCTAGAATTTTCTACCAAAATGATAAATTCGGATACTTCAACAAGTTCTGAACTAGTCACCTCTTAAAATTTATAACAAATCATACGTTCATTTTTAACGGTTCAAAATTTGTGGACATATGCTCAACTTATATATGTATAACATACCCAAAAATTACCACGATCCAACGGTCGGATTAAAAATTATAACCCCCGCAATATATCTTAAAAACCCTGATTTGATTTTTAATACTCCAATCCGACAAAATACTGATAAAACACCTCAACATTAATTCCTTCATTTATAACCACATAAATAAATCCATCATTTATATCCACGTAAAATAAATATTTCCTTATCATATTAATCAATGATTAATTATTCACAAATAATATTACAGAATCACATTTTTGACAACCAAAGTAGTTCCTCGGAAAAGAGGAGCTTTCAGATAAGGATTTCTCTTCTTCTGGCGCCTGATTAGGTGACCAAACCTCTCCTTGTGAACTTTCTAGACATTGCCAATAATGTTATCTAATAATATTATTCAAATAATATGAATTATTGATCGATAATGGAGATACGGTCGGTGACAATTATTGAAACAACAATAATATAAAAATATCAACGCAAAGAATTATTGAATCAATAAAATAAAATATTGAGCAATAATTCTTGTAACAATTATTGAGTAGTGCCTTCTTTACGTAAGGATCAATAATTCAACAATCTTATGCAATACCGTGTCTTCTTTCGTGCGACCCACGCGTATTACTGTATTTTAACCACCGGGTATTTCAACAGTGTTAACGGTGACAACTACGCCGTTATTTATAAAAACTCAATTTTGTCGTTATCTTCCGTTTTCCGTTATGGGGCCTACAAATAGCTGCGCCGTCGTACGAATATTCTCCGATAGAAAGAATATTCCATGACCAAACGAATATTCCCCAACAAAATGAATATTTTATAACCACTTGTTTATTTTGCAAAATTTGCACATTTCACCCATAACGAGAGAATTATATCAAATTAATACCTTATTATTCACAAATATAATTAGAGGAAATTTGATTTTATTTAAAATAAGTTGGGGTCTTACAACAACCATTGAATTTTTCTGACAAATTGAGGAGTAGAAACAGGTCTTGCTTTGGTTTGTGGTGGTGTTGGATCGATTGGATTGTAATCGTTATTGTTCTATTTTTTTTGCATCTTGGGTTATGCTCTAATTTATCAGATTTGATTGTTATTACTTAGAAACTGATTTATTAATTTTGAGTTTTAAATCTTCATTATCTAGATTCGTCGACATCTATGGTGCAATTTCGAGATCTGGGCGAGTAAGGGGTTGAAGATTTATTTTTTCCCATGACCGATTTTGTGGGCTAAGTCATGGTGGTTTTCCCTGCAGATTTCTTACATGTTTATTACCTTATCCCCTCCATTAAATCAGTTATGGGTGTTTTTGTTAGATCTGTTTGCCTTAGTTCAAATGGCTTTAACTGTGTTTTTCGGCATCTTTGCCGGTTTTATCATCAAAAATTTCTCTTTTTTGAATTTAGTTATACATGCATGGATATATAGTATTCATGGGTGATGTGTTTCGTTGAAATCATCCAATGGCTAGAAGTCGCTTGATCCTATTCTTGATGGTGGTGGTTCACGGCGGCGCCGATGGAATTGGGATGTGAGATTTATGGGATTTTTCAAGGAGAAGAGGGTAGAAACATAAAACTCAGAAAAGAAAGAACAAAATTATTTGCGATGATTTAGAAATTAAGGAGTGGATTTGTAACCATTGAATGTTTATTTCAGTTTATTTTGGTGATTACAAAGATGGTTGATTTCTGGTACCCAATTGTGATAAATTTTCTATAACTTGGTGGCAATTTACTCACATGTATGAAATTTTGCAACTTTTGATCATATAAATTTTCATTGTCATATTATTTTGTGAAAAATAGAGTTTGGTATTCCTACTAAAAAGCGTACACATATGCATAAAGTATATATAGCTCAATAAAAAGTGAGTTTAATTTTTGTATTGTGTCTGTAGTTTCAAAAGTTTTATTGGTATCCGAGTATCCAAATGTATCATGAAATTAGTATAATAATGTGAACACTTTCAACATATATAAAATCTCATGCCACAATAATATAATGAGATTTACTCTTGTTCATGAAAAAAGAGGGAGGTTGTACACATGGACTAATTAACAATTATTATAAGTTACAAAATATATTAGAAGTATACAAAAGTTTATCACAGTCTTGATAAAAAGTTTATAAAAGTCTGTTACTTATTTCATGGAGTCCATAAAAGTTTATGATTTAGAAGGTTTTTCATCACTTTTATCGCTGGGACTCAGCTTAATAAACAATCCACATCATCGAATCACCCTTGCACTATGGCCAAGGATATTCTTTAGTATCACGACCATAATTATCCATGCACTACGGGCCAAAAATATTTATGTATTCAATAATGGTCATGATCATACCAACAACTGTCCATCAATGCACTACGAGCCAATGAGGACTTTTTCCACATCATTTGTAACATTACGGTCATGATTACACCGAATAATCCCTTGTCATAATCATACCAAGTCCATCTATGCCTTTATAGGCCACGTATGACTTTTAACAAAATATAAACATGAGGATGATGACAATGATATAAGAATTCAATTAAACAAGTTCAAGAAATTATTTTATCTAGGAACTAATAACGTCCAAATTGTCAACATGATCTTTGCTTTATATAGAGTAAAATTCAAGAATGCTCATAAGAATATTTCCATGAAAAGATCTTTGGATGAAGCCTTGAAATATCGAGGATATTCCACTAATTTCATGGAGTATAAAGTCAAAACTTTAACCAACCGAGTATAATAAGGAATGGAATAACAAAAGAAATCACCGGGCATGTGATAGGCCTCGCACAGCGCGTTTATTCCAATGAATAATAAATAACATAATCGGTCCGGCGTAAAATGCATGCATAAGATATTCAAATGTAATAATAAAGATTTGAATCGGTCCCAAGCGTAGAACGCATGAATGTAATATTCCAACAGAATAATAAAGAACTTTAACCCGGTCCGTGTAAAAACGCATGATGTGATGTTCCAACGAGAATGATAAAGACGGAACCAGTCCCGTAGAGAACGCATGCATGCAGGATGTTCCAAATGAATGATAAAGAATGGAACAATGTAAGAATTTCACCAAGTATAGGGTAGCCCACAGATATCAAAAGTTATTCCAACGAGAATAATAAAGAATAGAATAAATGAAGTTCTCTTCATAGATAAGAAAGAAATAATACTCCTATGAAAGTACAACAAATAATATTACCTACCTTGGAAAAAAGCGAATCTTTGGAATAGTGAGGTAGCATTTCTCTTCTTCTTTCTCTATATATTTCTCTCTATAATAATCACTCTAAAAGCTTTTGTGAATTGGTGAAAATGAAGGAAAATGAGCTTCTATTTATAGAAAAATATAGTTTCGATAATCAAGACGCGTTTTGCGGCTCGAAAAATTACAATCTGAATACCTCCAACTTTTCTTTTATTTTTAATTTAGTCCTGCAAGTATTATCAAACTTGCACCACCTCCCTAATAGTAAATAATGTGAATCAATAGTATTATCATGTGAAAATACGAATTACAGTATAGTACCTCTATTTATACCTCCATTTTTAACTTAGTCATGCAAGTATTATCAATCTTGCACCAACTCCCTAATAGTAAATAATGTGATTCAATAGTACATATATGTGAACAAATAGTTATATAAGCATGTGAATTAGTAGCAATTAATTGCTCATTTATCCGATAAATTACCCGATTTATCAATATCACCCCTAGACATTAATTATCATCTAAATAATTGTCGATTTTCACTAACACAAATAATTCCAACACAATAAAACCATTTTATCAAAAATATAAATTTTAAAATTTTGAAGTTTGACTTTTCCTAAAAAAGTCAACTATTGACTTTTTTCGACCAAATAGTGAATTAGGAAAATTTTGTGTGTATAGAATATTTTTTACTAATTTCATCGTTAGGACTCAAATATCACGTTCGCGTCTCCAAATTCAACTCCTAACACAACTTCAATTTTAATAACATTCATCATTAATATTATAACTCACAATATTTATCAACCGTGTCGCTCGTGAAAGAGGGCTTTCAAATAAGGATTTCTTCCTATCAAAGTGCGCAATTAGGTGACCAAACCTCTCCTCGATGTAACTTTTAGACATTATAAATATTGCAATTTAATAATATGAATAACTTTGTCGTCTCGATTATTGATTTAATAAAATAACATATTATGCAGATGATACTATGTAAATAATCGAATCAATAATACGAGAGATATGATCTGTTAATTATTGTAGTAATAATTGAGTATAACCGAGTGACTTCTCACGTAAGCATCAATAATCAATACTGCGTGTCTTCTTACGCAACCACGCGTATTATTGTACTTTTTACTTCTGGGTAGTTCAACAATATTAACGATAAAACCTCCGTAGTTATTTTCATAAAGTATTTTTGTCGTTTTCTCGATTCGATAATAATTCCGTTGTGAGGGTCCACCAATGATTGTCTCGTCGCATTTGGATATTCCCCAACAAAAGAATATTCCCCGACCAAACGAATATTATATAAACAACTTGCATACTTTGCAAAATTTATAAATATAACCCACAACTATAATATTATATCAAATTCACACCATAATATTTAAAAAAAATTATTTTAAAAAAATTAAATATTTATTCATAAAATCTGGGGTCTCACATATGATGTGTATATGTTACCGTTAATATATGATTATGTATGTATAATATATGAAATTATTGTTACCTTTTGAAAATATATGATCATTAAACACAACGAAGATTATGTATGTGTAAAATAACTTGCGTGTAAAATTACTCAATACAGTTATTTTGTAGCCAATTTGTTAGCAAGAATAAAACGCGAATTATTATCTCATTGATACTAACTCTAGATTAACCGCGGGGTATGAAAATTTTAATCTAAATTGTATAAGAAGAGAATTAACACAATAATCAATTTCATCTAAATTATTATTATTAATAAAACATGTTGTCAAAGCTTGTCTCTTGGAACTATATAAACATAAAATTGCTATGATTCACATGAAGCCATGAACCATGACAACAGGTTTACTCTAGTTCATGAAAAAAGATAGAGATGTTGTACACATGGGCTAATTAACAATTGATATAAGTTGCTAAGATATATTAGAAGTATACAAAAGTCTATCACAGTCTTGATAAAAAGTTTATAAAAGTCTGTTACTTATTTCATAGAGTCTATAAAAGTCATTTTAAAAGAGTATTTAAAGTCTTTGAAAGTCATTAAAATCCCACAAATTCTACAAAAGTATGTCACTTAAAAAAAGTCTTTAAAAATCTTAATTGAATACACCCCCGGTAGTCTCACTTTTTGGTAGCTGCGTTAAGTCCCATTATGTTTAACTTGCTCAATATAATATATCCAATTAATAACTAGTTTTATCCATCTTTGTGTTTATTTGGAAGTCTTTAGAAATCTTTAGAGATGGGGTAAGATTTTGGATATGAGTTGATAGTTATAATTTTCTTCTAAAGTCTGTCAAACTCTACCATGTGATAGAAATCTTTAAAATCTATGACTTTTTGAATACCAAAATACTTTTATAGACTTTATAAAAATCTTAATTCAATACCACCTAACTTTTAAAGACATTAAAAAAGTTGTAATTGAATACCACTAAACTTTTATAAACTCTTTAAATGTCTTGATTGAATACACCTAAACTTTTAAAATCTTTAAAGGTCTTTAAAAATCTTAATTGAATCCACCCCCCTAAAAGTCTTTAGAAATCTTTAGAGATGATGTCAGACTTTGGATATGGGTTGATAGTTATAATTCTTCTTCTAAAAGTCTGCAAAAACTCTACCATTTAATAGAAATCAAAAAATCTACATGACTTTTTGAATACCAAAATACTTTTATAGACTTTGTAAAAATTTTAATTCAATACCACCTAACTTTTAAAGACATTAAAAAAGTTGTAATTGAATACCACTTAACTTTTATAAACTCTTTAAATGTCTTGATTGAATACACCCAAACTTTTAAAGTCTTTGAAAGTCTTTAAAAATCCTAATTGAATACACCCCCAAGTAAAATTTGACCATAATCTTTACATAAAATAATTTTTTTCTTATTAAATTTATAAACATATATAGTTAACAAACTTAATATTTGTAGAAATGGGTTACTAATTTGACATCTATTTAGTGATAAGTGTCAACCAAATAATTTGAGCATCAATTATGTACTATAATGTACTTATAAACTAATTCAACTAATGAAGGGATTACCTAATACACATTAAAGTTTAGAGGGTTAGAAATTAGAAGATTATTATTTTTTATTTAGTTGAGCAACTTGTACAAGTTAGAAAGAGTCAAATATTGTTAGTAATGCACTTTAATATAATTGTAAATCTTACATTCATCTTATGATTTTGTGGGATCCTATGCATATTTGCGATCGATCACGATCTTATGCTATCCTACAATTTGAATAGGAATTTTAACAACCATGATGAAAACCATAATATTGACTTGTAGATTCTGACTCAAAGCCCTTGCAATATAATTTTAATTTTGATCATGTTTTTTGTTTTTATTTGCAAGTCACTGTATACCGCTTAACTTAAAAGATTTTAAACGCTTTACATATATTAAAATGATATTTTCACATAAATCTCTTACATGGGAGATGGAATCTATTCATGAAAATATTATTTTTTTAAAAAAAATATATTAAAATTGTAATCCAATTCCCACTTTGAAGTGTAGACACAAACAAACGGGCCTCCAAATGGACTATGTTTTTCCTTCCCAATGGCCCCCATACAGTCCTTGGATCGCTGCACCACTAACATTATTTTGACAGGTTAATTCTGCATTCTGCAAAAATTGACCAAACCGGCGGCCACGGGCCAGTAGGCCACCACTACTCGTGTTCAAGGAACAGAGTGAAAACGTTTGAATGCATGGACCGATCTTTGACAATGTCATACACATGCTCAACCTCTCGTACAAAATATTACGGGATTAACATCTTTTCTATTTCCGGATCCTTTTCATTTTAATTTGAAATGGAGAGTAATCACCTCTTATCATCTCATTTAAAAGTCATTAAGTTAATTCGCTAACCTAATTTTAGCTATTAATTTAATATAACACTAATATATTATTATTATTATGTCACTCATTGGGTTTTGATACCATGAAAGAAAGTGATTTTCAGTGTCCATTACGTTAACAAAGGTCAGTAATATATATATGTTACAACAGATAATTTAGACTCTAATTAAGGTAACAAATTATACATCTAACATGCACAAAAGATAATTAAAGATAATTGTTATATTTACATATATGCTATCAGTCTATATAATTTAGGATAATATTAACTAGAATCTTTCCAAAATTACGTCATGGGAAAATGTTATAGATCGGCAAGAGAGATAGTATGAGATAAATATGAGATCATTAAGGGTATTATAGACAATTGATATTATATTTAATGTTATACAATCATTTTTTAAATTTGTTATATACTTATATGTTTGATTGCATCTTAACGGCTCACATTTTTGTATCGAGAGGTTCTCTAAATAGTTTAGATTCATATTTATATCTTAACTATTTAAATGACCTCTTAATACAACTATATGACATCTAGCCAGAATTTCAAAACAAAGAGAAATTAATCTCCTTGTTAATTAACCCCGCTAACTATAATAATTGTGCTGAACATATAAGTATATAACAAATTAAAGGTCTATGTTAACGTCAGGATCTTCTGCCACGTCCCAATCACGTAAAGACGCCTCGATCTCGCAGATAAAAATGATAAGACACCAAAAGCTTGACGGCGGGTCCGTCGGGGGATAGCTCAGGCGTGAGAGTCAGTATACGTGTTCACAAGGTTAACCAATGGAGGAATGTAATGTCTAGTGTATTGAGAGAGAGATAATAATTCTCTATGTGTATGTGATTATGAACGAAGACGTTAATGTTAACGTACCTCTTTGTAAAGACCTCCTTGCTATGATATACTAAAGGACCTGGTTTACCGTGCCACTAACCCTCCTGACACCTGTTAATCCCATCCCTCTCATCCATCACGCCAACCGTCCAACCTTATTAATGCCATGTATAAAGATATCGATTACCATATCTTTGTCATCATCATCGGTCAAAGATGTAGATACTTAAATGATGGGTCGACCCACTGATTTGGTCCGATATTAGAAGGACTTAACAAAGATAATAAAGTGATTAGATCCAATAATGTCAACACCCAATAGTGAAGACCCAATGAACTAATCGAATATGTAGGCCCAATCCATTCTACCAATAGGAGAAATATCACGACCCACATTGCTTCTAGTTTTTTTTATTAAACCGGAGGTTTAATAGAAATTATAAATGGCATCGGTTCAGGACAAAAGGAATTAATATAAGACCAATGAAGGTCCAAAATACGGCTTACCGAAGCCCATCTGGTGAACATCAAATGGCAACATAAATTAAGATTGGAAGTCCATTTAAAGAGCCCGCTCCAGTCGAACATACAACAACAAATATTTCACCGCCTCTCGAACAACCCAAACCTTCGCCACAAAAACCATTCTCTTCTGAATCTAGGCCCGAAGCTGTGGCGACACCGATGATCATCGGTTCGGCAATAATTCCATCATGGAACTGATGGGTGAAGGAGTGAAATACCAGACTAAAGGAAGTTGAGATTTGACCATCAATCTGAACTGATCGATTAATATTGGTCATCTGCAGTAAACAACTGTCTTCGTGTGTATCCGTCCCAAATACAAAGAAGCCGAAAAAAAGATACCGAAGATAATGCCAAGAGAATACCAAGAGAATCTCAAGATAATGCCAAGGAGAAAGCCATTCTGAAGTCTGTGTTTGGCAAAAGGAAAGAAGCAACCTTGACATTGTTCTTCTCAACAATGAATGCCTCCGGGAAGGATATCGATGAGTCAAAGAAGAACCGAAAGCGACCAAGGCCACTCATCGGGTCATCACTGATATAAATGTCGATCTGTCAAGCTAAAGGATCAAAGCATCTGGTACATCGTTAAAGGCTCGAAGAAGAGCTCAAAGAGCTTCGGTCCCTTAGAGATTTGGGTCCGCCATTGACCGAAGACTTTTGTAAGGAGATCCAGCGTAATCTGACGAAAATCCGCCGAAATTTGAAAATAATAAGATCGTCCATATGTATGCCAAAGGATATGAAATCTGCCGAAGTAAAGGCAAGAAAAAGCTCGGGCCAAGGTAGATCCATCTCTTCTAGACTCTTTAGATGGTGACGATGACAAGGAAGAAGCCTGAAGATGACCTCTCCTTATCTTTAGCTGTAGAACTTTCTATAAATATTCTAACTTGTTGTGAACAGTTAATATTAAAATTTCAACTTCATGCCTTATTGAAAGTAGTATGCACACAAGCCAATCATGTTTGATGATAAAGCATATACTTTGTAACAATCTTATTTATTTATTAATAAAAAGTATGAATTTATTAAAGGCTTTTAATTATCTACATGATGCTGTTTTATAATATGTGATAAACCCATAGTTTTAAGCAATGCTTTTAGAATAATGATGATGATCATTCTAATGAGATCTAAATTCTTAGAAAGCTTAAAACTAAAATAGTTCCCAATCATTGGATTACTAAATTGGGGATTAGTGAATCCGGATAGATTGGTACATCGTTGTTTGCTCATTGGATGAGGATGATTGATCTCATGATCATTTGTGTGGAGACACTAAAGCAAGTATGTAGGTGCTTATTAGAGAATAAGTTCATTGAACGTGGGCTCGCAAGGAATACCTAATGGAGTTTTACTTACCCGTCAATAGAAATTCTGTAGTGATAGTAAGACTAAGTGATCCTTGGACTTGAGATCATCATAGTATCTTGTGTATGATGAGTTATACTTTGACTTATTCCTTAAGACCCTTAGGGTATATCAAAGGGTATGCTTGGGTATAATAAGTTTATACATGGAGATAATGTATGATCAATAAAGAATCTACCACTTCATTAAAAGAAGAAATATCCTATGTGATTCGATAAATGACAACCCAGTAGAGTCTTGGGTTAAGGCGAATGAAATTAGAAAGGAGTTTCTAATTTGCATTATTTGAAGTTGTGCATTTAAGAGTCGAAATACATATAATTAAATAAAATAAGACTTGTGATGAATTCCATGTCTTATATTTAATTGGGACATTGTATGGTGGAAGGATTGAATTATGCAGTAACTATTTACTCAAAGGTTCTTTTATGATTAATGTTGAAATCTATATTATCCGGAAAGTCGTTGATCATTAGGGAGGCTTATCCCTATTGTAGAATAAATATTATTTATTTAAATAAATTAATTGTTTAATTTATTTATTTAAATAAGATTAAATTGTTCTAATTGATTTATTCACAATTAGGTTTAATATGGTGAACCTAAAGGGTCACACCATAAAAGGAAGAATAATTATTTAAAGTTAATGTCATAATCGTAATAATATATTATGTATATTTAATTTAATCTATGGTGATAGAATAAATTAAATAGCTTAATATTTATTATTTAATATTTTAGAAATATTAAATATAAATTAATAAGAGAGTCTTATTAATATTATTACAATTATTATTATTATTTTAATTTCTAAAAGAGTTTAGGAATTAATTTAATATATGTATTTCTCATTTATTCCTAATTGGATTAGGAAGGAAAATTAGTTAAAGGAGTTTAATTAATTATCCCTAATAAGATTAGGGAGCCCCTTTAATTAAAGAGTTTAATTAAATAATACCTTATTTTAATAGGGTTAATTGATATCTTTATAAGAGGAGTCTTATATCAGATATCAAGACTACGTGATAATTCCAATGGTTGGAGAGTTAAATATTTTTTCTATAGAGATAGAAAAACTAGGGTTTAGCCAACCACCCATTTTCTTGAATCTTTATTATTCCTTGGTGGATCACCTCTGAGGCCAAACACTTGGGTGGCTAACGTTGATCGAAAGGAAGGAACCAAACTTCGGTGGATTCAGTTGAGCGAAAAAGAATTGGAGGTGAACTTGCACTCTTGCGAGGAAGCTCGGATCTTCAAGGGTATGATTCTTGTTCTTTAATTTTTCGTTTAATTAATAATTGTGCATAAAGGGTGATCCGGGTATATGGTTTGTAAAATTTTAAACTCTGATTTTCCACGTTTCCGCTTATTTTTACAATTTGATTGCGTTCATGAATATAACAAACCTAACAGTGGCATCAGAGCCAAACCTTTATGCGAATTATTAATTATTTCTAATTTGATATGTATATTGATATGTGTTTAGAACAATTTAATTGGGCATAATTTTATTGTATAAAATTTTAAAAAAAAAACGTTATCAATTTGCAAAACTACATGGATTCGGTAATCCTCACTGAGTTTATTTATTTTTATTTTTTTTCGGCCCTTTGGGAATTCCGTTGTAGTCTAATTGGTATCTCCCACTGGTATACTAGGATTCATTATAACATATATATCCTGCTGATCACGTGGAAGGGTTCTAAAAAAAAAAAAAAAAAAAAAAGGGAGCCGATTTTGATGAAGATCAGGATGTGATTATATATATATATATATATATATATATATTAACGTAATATATATATATATATTTGACATATATATGCGGTTATTATATATATATATATATAGTTATATATATATATATATATTATTCTTAATAATTTTAGAATTAAAATAAAGTTTATTTTAATTTTAAAATTAAATTTCATCTTAACTAATTAGATTTGGAATTGGATTTCAAGATAACTAATTGGAGTTGAAATTGGATTTCATGTTTTCTAAAATAAAGGAGTTTATTTGTGAATAAGAAAGAAATTCTAATTTTCTTAAATAAAGGAGTTTATTTAAATATGGAATAAGATTTCATATTATTCAAAATAAAAGAGTTTACTTGTGAATAGGAAAGAGAATCCGTGTTTCCTTTTATAAAATTTTTTTTATATGGAATTGGATTCCATAATTAATTAAAATAAAGGAGTTTATTTTGATTAAAATAAAATAGTTTATTTTATTCAAAATTGGATAATTTAAAATAAAATAGTTTTATTTTAATTTAAATTTGGATTAAAATAAAGGAGTTTATTTTAATTCAAAATTAGATTTTATACTAACTAAATTTGCCCATTAAATGATATCAATATATATATTGAATGTTTATTATTCATGAGATGAATGTTATTTATTGATGCGTATGGTGATGTGTATGATAATAAATGGGATTGATTATGGATTTATTGACCAATATGATTGGATTTTATTTTAGTTGGATGCATGAATGTATGGGTTTTATTAAATGGGGTTCTGCAGACTGCCTTCTCTAATTTTTCTTAATATAAATTCTATCTCCTCCTATGTATTTCCCTCGATCACGATCAAGGTTTCTATTTATTTTAAATAGTTTTGTAATAGGAATAGTTAGAATTAATTTTGAAGAATTAGAGATCAAGGAACAAGGCGCTTGAAGACAGATTTTGTAATGGAGCCCGGGTTTAAATGTAATAGTTATATTTAAATATTATTTATCGCACCCCTGGGTTTGACCTTTTTGTTCACTTGGTGGCTCTAGTGAACCAAACTAAAATAAAAGTCCATAATCAATCCGGGTAGAATATAGTATTCTATATGTGCATGCTTATACTATATATATTATATATTATGCAAACATGCTTCGTATGTTCATTAATATAACGCGTATTTTATATATATATATAAATGCCAGCTTAAACAAGATGAGAGACAATTTAATAATAAATCCTCAATTTTTTTTATTATTAAGTCCTAAGCGTTCAAAGATATTTGGAATATCGAACGTCGCTTTCTAACATGATAAAATTAATAGAGTATTAAATATTTAATATGAGTTTGTTGTGTCACCACAAGGCAAGTATTAAGTATTTAAGATGTTAATTTATCATATTTGATGCTTATAAAGAAAATTGAAAAATATTATTTTGTTGTGTCACCACAAGGATGATATTTTTCTTTTTGAATATATGGAGTGCTAGGTTGGACTTAACTTGGATAATTTTGATTCGGATGTGCCACCACTGATCAAAATAATCTAAGAGGCAAAATACAAGGAGTTGCGTAGTTGATGTAATTGACAAGAGTTGTCTACCTATTTATTTATATATAGTTTGTTGTGTCACCACAAGGCTATATACATTTGAAATGGGATCCTTATTCTACTATTCTTTAATTAGATTTTGCCGAACTATATATATTGAGGTAATCAGATACTTTAAAACAAGACCTAATTTATCTTTAATTAGATTATGTTTAAAATGTTGTTAATTACTAAATATATTTACGTAATTTTACAATTTTTACTATCAACTGCGAAGCATATTAGATGCTAAATTAACTGAATCAAATTAAATGGATTGGCAAAATATGATGTTCTCTACGGTGAAAAAGCTATCTTATGTCCTTAATATCGCCTATCCTGCAATGGTTGCGAATGATGCATCCGAGGAAGAGATTGCTACTTTTAGAAAGTGGCAAAATGATGCACTGATTAATTTCAATACATCATGCTCGTGATCATACGAGCTTCAAACAAGAAACTATGGATGCTCCTACTATATTCCCGCACATCAAGTAGTTGATGGTGAGAAAAGTAGGGGTGATAGATATCGGATATCTAAGGAGCTCTTCCGATCTAGAATGGTCATGACACTACTGAAGATGACATATCGTGTCCTTAACTCGATCAATTTGATTGATCAATTAGGACAACAGTTTCGTCGTGGATGGATAGTTGAGCCAAGATTTGATCTTGACTCACTCCGGACTCCTTTCACAATTTTTGTGAATTTTTCATATGAAACAAGCTGAGATATTAGCCTCACCGATTTGCTTAACATATTGAAAAATGTTGAGAGTCACTTTCCAACCAAGAAAGATCAAGTCTTCTTGGTAGGGGCCAAAGGATCTTCCGAAAAAGAAGAACGATTCAAAGAAGGTATATAGAAAGGCATAAACAAAGGATAATAAGAACAAAAGCCGATACGGATAAAGAAAGGAGTTTGCTTACACTACAATAAGCTCCGGACATTTGGAAATAAAGCTGCGAGAAGCGTCTTGCAGAGGCTAACCAAAGAAGCTTAGTGAAGTTTTGGTTACAAATACAAATTTGTTCATGATTTAAAATAATTTTTCTTTAAGTCGAGGTTCTACTTGGGTATTGGATACTGACTTTGGTTATCATAAATATAGATTTATGAAGGGACAAAGCGTAAGTAAAAGTTAAACAAAGATAAGTAATCCTATATGTGGAAAATAAAGCAAAGGTTGCTGCATTAGCTATAGAAACTTATAGTTTAAGATCGCCTACTGGACAAAATCTATTAAGTCAATAAGTTGTTATTGTATTCCATTCTTGTTAGAAACATTATTTCCATTTTATTGTTGACAATAAAATTTTTTGGTATTATAATTAAGAACAATTGTTGTTCTATTTATAATAATAATGTTTCGTATAGAACTGAAAGATTACTTAATGGATTTTGTATACTTGACTTACGTGAAAAATTATTTTGTAAATTGAACAAACTAATATAAGAAAAGGAGATGATCATTCAAAGAGTTGAATGTATGTATTTAATGAAATACAAGTGTGAATTATTTGAAAGGTTCAAAGAATTCAGAAGTGAAACAAATTGACAAAGTATTAAGATTCTTTGATTAGATCAAGGAATAAATACTTGTGCAATAAGTTTCTAGATCATCTCAAATGGTTTTCTTATAATGGACACATCCTGATACGTAATAATTGATTGATGTATCTGAATGGAAAAATCGTACCTTGTTGGACATGGTGCGGTCCATAATTCTTTTACCGATATTCCAGTATCCTTCTAGGATCATGTCCTAGAAATGGCTGCATATCTACGAAAAGGTAACCTCAAAATCCATTTCAAGACTCCATAAAAGTTATGGACATGGAGGATTCTTAATCTTAAGTATGTTAAGATAAGGGGTTGTCCAACTTATGTGAAAAGGTTTGAAGGATAAGCTTGGGACAAGATTTGACATGTCTGATTTGTGGGACATCCTAAAGTAAGTTTAGGGTATATGTTCTATAATTCTACTTAGCAAAAGGTGTTTGTTACGAAAACACGCACGCTTCTAAGATAAAGGTGTTTATCATTAAAGGGGCTAGTGGAAGGATTATAGATCTTGAAGAGTTCATGATCCACAAAACACTATAAGTCAAATAAGAGGAACACGTAGATAGAACTCTATTGTACCACAAATCGAATCGTAAATCGGAATAATCATCAAGATACACTGGAGGTATGGATTCATCATAGATGATGATGATGATGAGGTACACATCATGTAAGATGATGATCCGATTACATACGATGAGGTAAGTGTTATAGACACTTTCGGAGAAATGGATTGAAGCAAGTTTCTCAAATATGGAACATTCGTTTTGATGGGGCAATCAAAAGAGTTTGATTTTATCAAAATAAGAATGAACCTAGTGTGTACAAAAAATTCAATGGGAGCATCGTGACATTCCTAATACTATATGTTGATATACTACGGATAAGGAATGACATACCAATGCTACAATCAAGAAAGATAAAGTTGTCTAAACATTCCTCCATGAATGATTTGGAAGAGTATCTTAATTGGGGATATAAATCTATATAGATAGATTTAAGAGGATGCTCGACTTAATCCAAGGAACGATATATTCATTTGATGTTAAAGTTGTTTAGCATGGCAAACTCCAAGAGATGTCTCATGTAGATGAGCTATGGAGTGTATCTCTCTTAATAGTCCCCACAGACTCTCACGAAAGAGAGGTCATATGAAATGACTATCATGTATGCAATGAAATATACGAGACACGATGTTGATCAGGTCATATTCGGAAAAGTTCACTATGAGTCGTTGAAAAATATCTTAAAGTGCTTAACCTAAGCACTAAGGATGTGATCATATTCATGGTGGGTCTAAATTAAAACTAGAGGGCTTAACGCACTCAAGTTTTTCGAGACAAACCAAGATGACGAAAAATCTACTTTAAGGTAAAGCGTTATCTTGAATTAGTGCGCGATGAATTGGAAAGGTTCCAAATAGCAAAGAGTTGCTGGTTTAGTGATAAAGACAAAGTATATAGCTATAAATGAAGCTGCAAGTTGATTGTTTGGATTAAAAGTTCATTACAGAACTAGGAATAGTTCCTAAGTCTCATCTTTGATCTAAACATGTGTTGTGGCACTTTCATTTGATTATTAGAATCATTGAAAGATGGGAAATCACTATAGAGATAGTGGACTCTCATGAACAACATTACATATCCATTAACTAAAGCTTATCCAACAGCAGGATAATCGTCACTTAGGAAGAAGAGTATGAGATACCATGACGATTGGCTTTAGTGCAAGTGAGAGATTGAAAGTAGTATGCACACAAGCCAATCATGTTTGATGATAAAGCATATACTTTGTAACAATCTTATTCATTTATTAATAAAAAGTATTAATTTATTAAAGGCTTTTAATTATCTACGTGATCTTTGTTTTATAATATGTGATAAACTCATAGTTTTAAGCAATGCTTTTAGAATAATGATGATGATCATTCTAATGAGATCTAAATTCTTAGAAAGCTTAAAACTAAAATAGTTCCCAATCATTGGATTACTAAATTGGGGATTAGTGAATCCTGATAGATTGATACATCGTTGCTTCTTTCGTTGGATGAGGATGATTGATCTCATGATCATTTGTGTGGAGACACTAAAACAAGTGTGTAAGTCTTATTAGAGAATAAGTTCATCTTTGAATTGGCTCGCTAAGGAATACCTAATGGAGTTTTACTTTTTCATCAATAGAATTCTGTAGTGATAGTAGTCTGAGTGATCCTTGGACTTGAGATCATCATAGTATCTTGTGTATGATGAGTTATACTTTGACTTATTCCTTAAGACCCTTAGGGGTATATCAAAGGTATGCTTGGGTATAATAAGTTATACATGGAGATAATGTATGATCAATAAAGAATCTACCACTTACATTAAAAGATAAGAGAAATGTCTATGTGATTCGATAAATGACAACCCAAGAGTCCTTGGCAGCGAAATGAAATTAGAAAGGAGTTTCTAATTTGCATTATTTGAGTTAGGCATTTAAGAAGCGAAATACATATAATTAAATAAAATAAGACTTGACAAGAATTCCACGTCTTATATTTAATTGGGACATTGTATGGTGGAAGGATTGAATTGTCTGATAACTATTTACTCAAAGGTTCTTTTATGATTAATGTTGAAATCTATATTATCTGGAAAGTCGTTGATCGCTAGGAGGCTTATCCTATTGTAGAATAAATATTATTTATTTAAATAAATTAATTGTTTAATTTATTTATTTAAATAAGATTAGAATTGTTCTAATTGATTTATTCACAACCTAGGTTTAATATGGAGAACCTAAAGGGTCACACCATAAAAAGGAAGAATAATTATTTAAGAAGTTAATGGCATAATCGTAATAATATATTTATGTATATTTAATTTAATCTATGGTGATAGAATAAATTAAATAGTTTAATATTTATTATTTAATATTTTAGAAATATTAAATATAAATTAATAAGAGGAGCCTTATTAATATTATTACAATTATTATTATTATTTTAATTTCTAAAGAGTTTAGGAATTAATTTAATATATGTACTTCTCATTTATTCCTAATTGGATTAGGAAGGAAAATTAGTTAAAGGAGTTTAATTAATTATCCCTAATAAGATTAGGGGAGCCCCTTTTAATTAAAGGGTTTAATTAAATAATACCTTATTTTAATAGGGTTACTTGATATCTTTATAAGAGGAGTCTTATATCGGATATCAAGACTACGTGATAATTCTAATGGTTTGAGAGTACGCTTTTTTTTCTATAGAGATAGAAAAATTAGGGTTTAGCCAACCACCCATTTTCTTGAATCTTTATTATTCCTTGGTGGATCACATCTAGAGGCCAAACACTTGGGTGGCTAACGTTGATCAAAGGAAGGAACCAAACCGGTGGATTCAAGTTGAACGCGAAAAGAATTGGAGGTGAACTTGTACTGAGGAAGCTTTGGATCTTCAAGGGTATGATTCTTGTTCTTCAATTTTTCGTTTAATTAATAATTGTGCATAAAGGGTGATCCGAGTATATGGTTTGTAAAATTTTAAACTCTGATTTTTCACGTTTCCGCTTATTTTTGCAATTTGATTGCGTTCATGAATATAACAAACCTAACACTTATTACTTCTGAGTGAACATTTCTTGTCAATAATTCAGTATCAATTAATCTGTATGAACTTAACTTAGGACGTGAACTAGATAAAGGCGATAACGCTTAATTTATGAAATGAAGTGAACCGAATTTAATGGATAGAATTTAATGAACAGATTGAATGAACTAGAACTCAACACTTGAACAAAATAAAGTAATGCATACTTATCGTTTCCGAAGTGTGAGATCGGTCATGTATGTGAGGTGAATTCTACCGATCCTCCTTGCACCCATCAAAATCTTGCTTACTACTACTGGGGTAGAACAAGTATATTTGGACATTTGTTTACCACTCGGGGTGAAACAATTATATAAGGACCAAGATATAAGGATCAAGATATAAGGATCAATTGTGACCATTGATTTACCACCCTTGGTAAAATCAATATAGGAACATAGGATTTGTCTACCACGCTGGGCAACAAATAAATGGGCTACCATCGAATGACCAGCGAGTCCTACCATACCTCCTTACTCCATTGTGAACTTAGGACAAATAGGAACAGGATCAGTTGTGAAAAAAGTGAATGTGGATGAGCCACCGAAATCTGTCTGTGCTGGCTCCCTGGTTCTTTCATGAATATCCCTGCCGAATTGCTTTGTAGGCCAACAACTTCGGGTCAAATGATCGCGACAGATGTTTTTGTGAATTTCCCAAAGAACATACTCTGTTTCGGATGGAACCAAATGTTTGAGCAATGATGACGAAAAAGGTCATTCGATAAAGATTCTCATTAATGAGAACAAAGTTGACACTCTTGTAATTGGTCTTCTTTGCCAGCATCTGATCCGAAGGAAAGACGCCATCTGCCATCAAAGTTATAAGCATCTGTAGTGGCCAATTTCGATAATGCATCGGCAGTGAAATTGTTATTGTGATCGACCCCTTGATAGCCTGCTGTACTGATGTCCGAAATAGAATATCCATCTGCATGCAATGTCCACGAGCTCGCTTCACTTGAAATCTTTATAACGGCTTTTCGGACTCCTCACCGCTTTCCATCCGAAAATTATGACTTTAGATGGATTTCCCAGAAGACAAGTATCCACAGGGCGGTGTGCCCTCAGTGGATTCTCAAGAGTGTGGCTTCTGGGTCTGCTTCGACCATAATCCCGAAGACCAATAGGGCGGAATACCTTCTTCGGTCAATCAGGAAGATGGCTGTTGGGTCTTCATCTACTCTGCTCCGACCATAATCCTGAAGACCAATAGGGTGGAGTACCCTCTTCGGATGCTCAAGAATATGGTTCTTTGGTCTTCTTTGGTCATGAGGATCACCTTGAGACATGTCCTCAAAGTGTATAGACTACTTTCCAACTCACGGTTGTCCATCTTTAGGCGTACCACATCTTTCAAAGTGGACATAATTGAACGCTTTGTCCCTCAGCTTGGCAATCCGAAGAATCTGCACAACTATATCCTTGCTCTGCTCAGCTACATCCTCGTTCCGCACAGCCACATCCTGGCTCCGCTCCAAGAGAACCTCCAAAGCTCTATCTGTTTTTAGTCCACCATCTTCATCATTTGACCACTTGGTCTTAGAAGTTATAAATCGGTGCCTTTTACTTGCCTTCGGCCGTGATCATGCTCTTTGTCGGCAAAGAAGACCAACCATCTTCAAGCGCCATGAGCTCTCGAACGAGAACCCACGATTTGTGCCATAACTTCCGATGTAAAACAACTGGAAATATTGTGATTGATAACTCAAGAACACTAGAAAATGCCCTCTCCTTTTAGCGCCAATGTTAACGCCAGGATCTTCTGCCACGTCCCAATCACGTAAGGCGCCTCGATCCTGCACGATAAAACACGATAAGACACGAAAAGCTTGGTGGGTCCAGTGGGATAAATTTCGGCGTGAGAGTCGATATCGTGTTCACAAGGTTAACCAATGGAGGAATGTAATGTCTAGTGTATCGAGAGAGAGATAATAATTCTCAGTGTGTATGTGATTATGAACGAAGACGTTAATGTTAACGTACCTCTTTGTGAAGACCTCCTTTGCTTATGATATACTACACGACACTCAGGTTTACCGTGCCACTAACCCTCCCGACACCTCGTTAATCCCATCCTCTCTGTCCACCACCGCCAACCGTCTAATCCTTATTAATGCCATGTAAGATATCGATTACCATATCTTTATCATCATCACCCACCAAAGATGTAGATATTTAAATGATGGGTCGACCCAATCGATTTGGTCTCGATATTAGAAGAACAAACAAAGATAATAAAGTGATTAGATCCAATAATGTCAACACTCAATAGTGAAGACCGAAATGGATTAACCGAATATGTAGAATAATCCATTTAAATTTCAATAGGAGAAATATCACGACCCAACAGTCTAATTATTAGTGTGTAATCATTTTCAAAATTTATATATAACTATGAGTCGTGGACATAATGCATACCAGGAGTTGTGTGTGTACATTATGTGACATATAAAATTTAGATAGAAGGATAAAAAAAAAATTAAAAATAACAAAATAATAGTAACTAATACTATATCTTAAAGTAATAGGAGCAAAATATAGATAAAAATGAGCAACACAATGCTACATATATAACTTTGTTAATCCAAGTACGTACGGACTACGGTACTTTTTATCGTCAATTGAACACAAGAAAGTAAAGCTAGCTAGTAGCTAGTGTGGTGTGGTCTAATTATTACTGTTGTTAGCAATTGGTTCGCTTTGAAGCCAATGAGATCTTAGTCTGGTGTGGTGTTTTAAGATTGAGATATGTGACTTTTAAATCTCACATTCGATTTTTTTTTTATATATATATATATATATATTTTAGAAGTTTATTTATTAAATTTTGTTAAGACTTTGATTAATTGTTACTATAATTTTTGACATTTAATTCCCCGCGGATTTTGTGTGTTAAAAGACTTGGAGTATAATTTCAAGCGACTTGGAGTGAATTTTTTTTCCCAACAGACATAAAGTGATAGTTGTACCGAATAATTATAAATACCTCTGGACAATTGTGTTAAAAATTATTCATAGGGATCAGAAAACATAAGTATATCAAAAGCTAGGGGTGCTATTACAGGGACTCGTAAGCAATTATCCAAACATGATCTCAGACTCTAACTCCACCGATTTCTCTACGCACATTCACGCTGCCTCCATTTTCTCCCGCTCGCTAGCTCTGTATTTGTTTTCGGACTAAGCTTTGTAAGTATCTTTATATATCCAATCAGGTTGAATTCTTACTCATTAGATTTAGACATTAAATCTGATTAATTTACTTGTTTAATATTGCTTTCATACCAACATTTGTTAGGGTTTAAGCCTCATACATATTTCTCTGGAATATTTAATCCTAAAATTTCCCGGTAGCTCAGTCTACCTATTATTACTATTTTTGAGCGGTTTAGTGATCTTCATGTTATAAGGATTCAGTATTTTAAGGTTCAGGTAATATTTTACTAGGGATTTGGGGCCTTGACACGTTTAAAGTTTTGGTTGGAGCTTTTTAAACATTTGTTTGTAATCTGTTTTCTTGGGTGTATTATACGAGAAAGGAAGAGTGCCATCAGCAGCGTGATTTATAGAAAATAAAATACGGGCCTTGGTTTTTTTTATCCTTTTCTTTTTGGTTACTTCACTGGAAATTGTTTTACTATCATTTATGTACTTGCTTGGAAATGGTGGAAAGTTGTCATTAGAGTTATTTTAAATGTCGTCCACTGCTTCTCCTCTTGCTTCTTATATTTTAAAGATGAGGGTTTCCTAAAAATTAAGGTTTTTGTGTGGCTGCTTAAAGCTAATGACATGTGGCTAAAACGTAGCTCTATAACTGTGTGTTATACGAATGGAGGAAAGTGAGTGTCATTCTCATTAGTTTATTTAATGTCCAATGGCTTATTGGTTGTCAATTTTTTGTATTTTTTATTTTTTGGCAAGTTGGGTGTATGTTTGATTTCCCCACGTTGGTGGATGTTTTTTTGCTAATTTGGGGTTTTGGCAATAAGAAGGAAATGAGAGTTCTTTGGAGATGTGCTTGTTTCGCCGTCTTGTGAGTTTAAATTGGGAGGAATGTTAGGATTTTTGTGGTTGACAATGAATATCGACCTACTTTGAAATAGAGTGTTTGTTTTTATTTGGGTTCATGAGCTCGGGGCTTTTGTGTAATTTCTTTGTCAGATGTTCATGGTGGCGGGTTAATGCACTCGGGGCTCTAGTGTAATTTCTGTCTTTCAGATCTTGTAATTTATTCTCTTTTCATGAATGCATTCTTACAAAAACTTTTTTCATTCTTTGGTTTAAATATATTGAACACCCCAGTTCCATATCGAAGGATATGGGAAAAAATTGTTTGTATATAAAGAATTAAGTTACTAACAATAGTACCTTCAGTCATAACCGCTTGGTTGAGCATGTGGTAAGCTAAGTTGACCCAAGAAAACACTATTGGGCTAGTGATTTAAGACCTTGTTTGGATGAATTTGATTCGATTTGGATTTGAGATTTGATCCAAGATTTGTTTCGGACTCGGGATTTGACTTGGATTTAACCAATCAAGGTTGACCTGAGTGGAAGGGACTCTGGTCGCTTAAGCAAGATGTCTCGGTTTCGAGCCCTAGTGGATGTAGCAAAGTTTCTTAGGAGAGGTCCTTGCTTCGGTGCCTGACCGTGCCTCAGAGGACTAGTCCTGGGCAAGCTTAAAGTGCGAGCCTGGGGATATCTTGGGAAACAAAATAAAAACTCCAAATCATGAGTGGGGGCGTTCACCTTATAAGGTTTAAGTTGTCTAGAAGCATAAGTAATTACTTTACCACGTTGCATCAAAACACACTTTAAGCCCTTCTTAGAAGCATCACTATAAATCTGGTAATCCCCGAGGGCAATTTAAGTATTGGAACTGTCACAAGTCGTTTTTTCAACTCCTCAAAACTCTTTTTGTACTCTTCATTCTACACAAACTTCGTGCTCGTACTCATCAACTGAGTCAACGACAAAGCAAACAATGAAAATCCTTCTACAAATCGCCTATAATATCCTTCTAAATCCAAGAAACTCTTAACTTTTGTCATTGTAGTAGGTCTCGACCATTTTGTGATAGTCTCAACCTTCACATGATCCACTTTAATGACTTCAACAGACACAACGATACTCTTTAATTTTAGTTTGTTCGTTTTGTTTCTTGTTTAGAATTTGTATATTGTCTTGATACTTTGATTATAGTTGAATTCATATGATAGGATATTTTGATCTTTAGAATTTCATAATTTGTACTCTTTGAACTAGTTAATCATGTATAACATTTATTTTGATATTTGTAAAAATGTACATGTCAATATACTCTGTAATTTTAGTTTGTTCATTTTGTTTCTTGTTTAGAATTTGTATATTGTCTCGATATTTTGATTATAATTGAATTCATATGATAGGATATTTTGATCTTTAGAATTTCACAATTTGTACTCTTTGAACTAGTTAATCATGTATAATATTTATTTTGATATTTGTAGAAATGTACATGTCAATATACTCTTTAATTTTAGTTTGTTCGTTTTGTTTCTTGTTTAGAATTTGTATATTGTCTCGATACTTTGATCATAGTTGAATTCATATGATAGGATATTTTGATCTTTAGAATTTCATAACTTGTACTCTTTGAACTAGTTAATCATGTCAATATATTTTGGAGACTTTAGGGTGATGATTCGTTTTGGTTTGACATGTACATATTAGAACCCTTTTGTGTTGGTATTGTGTCGCATGTCTTGTGACATTATATCTTTGTTAGAATATACCGTAGGGTATACTTGAGCTATAACTACCTGTGGTGGTACCACAATCATGTACTCTTGGCATCAAGGTATGACACCTTCCGTGGCAGTGTGATTAGTCCACAACGTCTCCATTTTGTGCTCTGGTGGGAGTTGGTCATATGGTGATTTTGTTGTATGAGGCGTATTGGTTGACCCTAGTTTTCTGTTCTGTTATGTGGATTGGTGATGTTTGAGTCAAACACGCCTTCTAATTTTACATGCATTTGGATTTGCTGTCCAATGTGTGTGACTTGCATGTGTGACATTATTTGACTTGCCTGTGTAGTAATATATATTTTTGTTTTGAGCTCGGTATGAAATAACACCCAACCATTTGATTCAACCTACTATTTTATTGTGTTAGTTTTGTTCGTTTCAGTTCAGTAAATTGAGTTATTTATTTCAGTTTATTATTTTTGCACTCAATATTTGTACTGGGCATTTGGTTCGTACTGTGTTTTTCCTCTCGGCAAGTAAGTATCAAGGGGCAAGTGTGATGATAGCTCCCTTCTATCCAATGGTTTAGATATTTTGTTTAGGCTGTGATACATTGGTTTATCTGGTGTTGTATTAAATATCTTAGATTGTGATATAAGCAGGTTTGACAACTATTGGTTATGAAGACTATTCTTTATGGCTTAGAGCCTTGTTATAATTTTGTCAGTTATGTTGTGTTTTTGTGCAACTTTTCTTTCTATTTTGGAAAGGGGTGTTATAGAGTTGATATCAGAGCCGACTCTTAAAAACTCTGGTCAGGTAATCCTATTGGGTTGTCGGAGGTGGGGACACAAAGGTTGGTATTATTATTGTGGAGAAATGTTAGGAAGTGGGGACACGAAGTCAACCGGTATTATCCCATAATGGCTAGAGAGACAGATCTGTGGATCGCGTGTGTGATTAGTTCTGACGAGGATGCCAAAAATTTAAGTGGTGAAGTTTGTAACACTCTAGTCTCGCATCGAAAGATAGAGAAAAATTTGTCTGTATATAAAGAATCATGACATTTTGGGTGAGCCTGTGGTGGGCTAAGATGACCTAAGAAGACCTAAGAAGATACTATTGAGTTAGTGGTTTAAGGCCTTGTTTGGATGAATTTGATTCGATTTGGACTTGAGATTTGACCCAAGATTTGTTTCGAAAACCGAGTTGTTTCATATATAGTCTATGGATCAGTTATATATGCACACAGAGTTTCTCATTAGAACTCATAATTGTTCATATCCTGTTTCTTCACAGGTCCTTGTGGTATTATTCTGTATGGAAACTTGCAATTATTTTGAAGATTATTATTAATAACATATATTTGTTGTCTTTTCCAGAAAATGGCTGAAGAAAATTTTGAAGAGCTTCCTGTTTCTTCACAGGTCCGTGTGAAATTATACTGTATGGAAACTTGCAATTATTTTGAAGATTATTATTAATAACATATATTTGTTGTCTTTTCCAGAAAATGGCTGGAGAAGATTTTGAAGAGCTAGAAATGAGTGTTATACCTGAGAATTCACATCCTCCTGAAATCCAAGGGTCTGAAAATGATTCTAAGGATGATGGTTTTGTCAATGATGAAGAAAAGAAATGGCCGGGATGGCCTGGAGAGAATGTTTTCAGGATGTTAGTTCCTGTACACAAGGTTGGTAGTATTATTGGGCGCAAGGGAGAGTACATTAAGAAAACTTGTGAGGAAACAAAAGCCCGCATCAAGATTCTTGATGGTCCTCCTGGGACTACTGAAAGAACCGTAAGTTTATTGTGAATTTAATTTGTTGCACATATCTTAGATACATTTGTTTTGAAAAACCTTTTATTCTTGTTGGGTTTAATGGTACGCTTTTTTGAGGAGTTGGTTTGTTGTGATTTGGAGCATCATTAACTAATACTTGTTTGTTACTTATAAATCTGTGTATTTAGTTATCAACTTTTTTTTTATCTTGTTTTTTAATTATTATATTACAGTGTCATGCATAAGGATCCTTACGAATCTTTTTAGTTAATCTATGTAAATCTGTATAGCTGATTCAAGCTTATTCCTTACAGTTCACTTGTCAAAAACAAACAGAAAAAAAGAAAAGGTTACTCCTTCGTGTTTCTAATATATGTTCCAAGAGCATGAGTATATGATGAAGGTGCATATTGTTTTTTAGACAATTGTCATGTTAGTATGATTGTGGTTATCTATAATTGTAAGATGATATCCTTTTCTTTTTTTTGCCTAATTTTTTTGCCTTTGTGTTTGTTCTGTTATATGTTATATTATTTTCAATTTCTGATTAGAATTAAAAAGAGATGAGGCTGGTGGAACTTCTGAACGGCATTCCTTCTGTCTTTCAGTTTGCCGCTATGCTGTTTAGGAACTGAAGAGACTTGCACTTGTTAGAAGAGTGTCGAGTATAATAATACCAACTTAATATTGTTAAAAAAATGTATCATAGGAAATTGTAAAGATTTTCAAATATAACAAGAGATGCATCTATAAGATAAAATAATTATAAATTAATGAACTACTGGAGCAGAAGAATATGGTAATCTCAGAAAAATCAACATTAACCAAGGTTAAATATAAATAAAGTCTATTTATCACAATAACCAAAATGAATGTGTGCAGGTTCTTGCAAATATAGGCAACAATTCAATCACCAAAGTGGCATCAAATTAGAAGAACTAAAGATGCAGATTGCAGTGATCAGCATTGAGCATTACAAGTTCTGAAAAGTTCTCTGACCAAACTGTCAGTAGTACCTTTGGCGAACAACCAAGAAGTGTTGCTCTATATCTGGTAACTTCAGAACTTGGTCGATTGGCGTCGTGCCACACATTATCAAAGTTGCCAGAAGAAAAAGATCACAAATTCTATAATAAGATACTGTAGCTCAAATAGTCTATCAGATTTATTCCACAATACATAATAAGCTCAAATATTAAAATTTAAGGAATTTATAGCAACTTTGAAAAGCTTGTCTAAAATTGTAGGTAAACTAGAATATCCTTTGATACTCTCTACTTTGTGAAAACATAAATTCTCATAAAATATTAACTTCTGTTTGAGATTTATTTTTTTAATTTTCCTTGCACATGGGATCAAGTCTTTATAGTTTGCCAATCCTAAGTAACTATAGCTTAACCAAATCCTTTTAGATGCATTTAATATGAATATAAAACTAATATATTAAAGCTCAAACTGAGTGTATGGGCATACATTTATAAATGGAATACTTATGCAAGAATAATTAGCATAATACTGGGGAAGGTGAAATTAGATGATGTTATTGTTCTTGATATAGTGGATTGATTACAAAGATTCTGTGAACTGCAAGATTTAGGTTGAAGCTCAAATGCGATTGTGAATATCAGGTCTATAGACTTGGTTGAACCATCATTATATTAGCTTTCTAGAAAGTTTGTGTTAGAAGTCTGTTTATCAGGTTTTTTCCCTTCATCTTCCCCTGCCCTCAAAAGATACTTTTTTTAAAAAAAGAGAAGAGAACCCATATAGAATTTGTTTGATAATCTTTCTCGATTCCTGTAATGTGACCAAAATGTTGATTGGGAATGCATACTTTAAAAATTCATCTAGTATTCACTTGTCGGAAAAAAGAATTCATCTAGTATTAAAGCTATTCCACATAGAATCCATTGTGTTAAAGTCTGTTTAGTCTCCATTAGTCATTTACCTTACAGCATTCAGGAAAATATTGGGGTGACATGCAACAGATATACGTGTAGTATGTTCCTATAGTATTACACATCGCTGCTCTCTCACTTAAACCTGAATAATCATGCTACTAGTTTGTGCATCGAAGACAAGCTCCTAACATCGTGTGCACCAACTTTTAACTTTATTTACACAAACTTTTAGTAGCTATTGACCTTTGCATATTGCCATCCCCACCCCTCATAAGGTTCTAAACGCTTTATAAGAAGGTGCCCGTGCATGCGTGGTGACAGAACAAAAAAATGGGTGAGGGGTGAGGTTTTTATGCCTGTGTCTGTGTGGGATTTTAAAATGAATTGCCATGTTTTGGTGGAGGTAAGACTGTAGCTACAGTACCCTGTGGCGTTATGTTGTTGCATTTATGTGTGATTGTTGTCATGCTTTAGCAGTTGAGTGTTATAATCCAAGTTCTTTGACTTTTACTTCGTATACCGTGCAAGTTTAAATAACTTCAACTGATCTTTATAAGCATTATAAGAACTTTTGTTTTTGTCTTTTGTCTTTTGGAGCTCATTATGCCTGCTTAGGTTTTCAACTCAACTCAACTTCGCCTTTTATCCCAAACTAGTTTGCACATGAATGATAAAAATATGTAGGATTTTCTATTTTAAAAATAAAATTTGCAGATTTTTCTATCTGAAAAATATGTAGGTATTTCTGCTGACACAAACTTCTTGGATTTGCTCTTTTATTAGGTGATGGTTTCTGCCAAAGAAGAGCCAGACGTCCCTATTCCTCCTGCTATGGATGGTTTGCTGAAGGTTCATAAACGCATTGTTGATGTCGACACTGATCCAGCTCATGCTCCTCCTGGTGCAGGTGGAACTGTTACCACAAGGATGCTTGTTGCAGCAACACAAGGCGGAAGCTTGATTGGGAAGCAGGGTGCCACTATAAAAACTATTCAAGATGCTGCAAATTGTACAATTAGAGTTCTTGGCGGAGGTACTTTTGCAGATGGCACTTTGTCATTTATTTCTTGCTTGGTGGAGACTGTTCGTCTTGCCTACATTTTTTTGCTGCTTGTTTCTACAGCTGTTAGTCAGTTCTAGTTTATGTTCTTACATTATATAAAACCCCTGCTTTATAACATACATTATTTAATTTATAGGCTCTATCCCTTTGCTATGTCCAAAAAATAATGGATATCATGTTCTCAGCTTTTGCTGCATGTGTTACAATTTGAAGTATCTTTATGAATCATTGAGTTGCAATCAAGTGCTAATAATGTGACATGATCTTGTTTTCTGTATTTATGAATTGTTACTTTCTATGACTGAATTTTTAATTGCTATTTACTGTTATTGGACAAATTTCTGCAGAAAACCTGCCAGTTTTTGCTCTACCAGATGATAGTGTTGTTGAGGTACAAGGGGAGCCAGCAGGAGTTCACAAGGCGGTTGAACTGATTGCAACTCATCTCAGGAAATTTTTAGTTGATCGCAGTGTAATTGGAATATTTGAATCACAAGTGAGTTTTCTCTTCGATTGATACCTAAGATATCTTGTTGTAGTGTATGTGTGTGTATGTATATATACATGCCTTTTATTATTATGTCTTCGACACGTCTTAAAAGTTCGTGTCACAAACTCTAAAAAAATTGCATATGAAACTTGGGCTTTTGTCTTTTTTTATAAAAAAAATTTGGGCTTGAAGTTTACGTGTGAGTTGCATACCCTTAGCCTCTCCGCCCATGGGGGAAGAAGGTTCCAAATTAATATATGAATCCCTAATCTAGATTTCTTTTGATAATAATTGAGCAAAAGTACAGACATCGTTACCTCTCTGGCTGAGTTGACCATCTGTTATATCCAAATTTGTATTTTTTGTAGCTTTTATGATTCAAAACTTATTTTGTTGCATTTGTTATGTAATTTTTGTTCGTGGTGGACAGATGCAAATGCCAAATGCTCGAGGAAACCAGGATATGCCTCCGCCTCAATCCTGGGGGCCTCAGCCTCAAGGTGGTTTTCCTATGAATGTTGGCGGTGGACCTGGATTTGTTCCAAATCCTCAATATATGCCACCCCCACGCCAATTTGACAACTACTATTCACCAGCAGACATGCCTTCTATGGACAAGCAACCACGTCAAGGTCCTCCACCTGCATATGGTAGAGATGCGTCCATGGGAACTCACACAACTAGTATGCAGCCACAGCAATCAATGGTCACAAAGGTGTACTTTCTTAAACTAAATATCAGCTATTAGATTCTACTAATTTGCAGATGTTATGCTTGAAACTATTTGCATTACGCATCAGAGTTTACAAGTGTATTAAGGCTCTAGTACATACATTTTCCCAAAGTTAAAATTTCATTTCAAGAGAATTATTTTTAGTTGAATATAGTGTGGGGAGATTTTTTGGGCTCAAGTTAGAAGCATATGTAGCTCACGCAATATTAGAGAATAATTTCTTTGAATACTTTTTTGGTAATTATAATTTTGTTTCCTGTTTGAAGTTGGGAGCGATGACACGATAATTACTTGGCCCCTCCCCCCAACAAAAAATAAAAATAAAAATAAAAAATCCAACATGAATATTATTTCTGCTAGCTACATGTACCACTCTGACATGCTTGAGATGATTTAGACTTGTGGAACTAGCAAACGATCTCGTGGAATTGGTGCCCCCTTTTGTTTCGTACTTTTTAAAAAAAAAAAAATTTTTTATGCTCACCGTTACTGATAATTAGAGTCTTGCTTTTGTTTTCAGGTCTCGCAAAACATGCAAATTCAACTTACATATGCAGATGCTGTTATTGGAACCTCCGGGTCAAACATTAGTTATATTAGACGTGCCAGTGGTGCAACTATTGCAATTCAGGAAACAAGGGGTATTCCCGGGGAGATGACTGTCGAGATAAATGGATCTGCATCACAAGTTCAAACAGCTCAGCAGTTGATACAGGTACTCCTCAATATATGCCACCTACACGCCAATTTGACAACTACTAGTTACAAGATTTATTGTTTTCAAACATATAATAAATAACCTCAATTTTGAATTTTAAAATATCTATCGACTTTTTAAAGTATATTTTGATCTTATATTTTTTAACGGATGGAGTATTACAAATAGTAATGCTCAAAACTTTAATTATCACTTACCAAAAAGATAATTTAAAAAAATGTTCAAAACCAAATGGACAACTCTAGCTCGACATAAACTATTAATAACCTTCTACACCTTTATTTTGTAATTTTTAGTTTCTTTTGAGGATGTTTGATATCAGCTTTGAATACTCGAGTAAATGTTAAAATATGATATTACCCATTTCATGAAGACTAGTAAAAAAAAATATTATAGAAGTTTTGGCTCCATTTTTCCTAGATTAACCAAATGTTTTCTTCAAACCTGCAATGTTCTAAATTAGTGTAGTAAGCTGGTAAGTTGCTGTTTAATGGCATTATGGTGGGTTGTCATAAAACTTACAAAAGATGCCATCTCTAGGTACATTACTTTCCAGTAGAACTTCTAATTCATAATGCGGGTTTAAAATGTTACACTTGAAATATAAATGCAGGTTTTAATTATTCTAAATGCTAAAAATCTGTGAAATAACAATAACAGAACAGTCATGAGATGAGTATATAGACGTGTATATATTTTTTTAATACAAAATGTTACATGTAAACAAAGCTTATTGTGGCATTATGTAATTCCATCCTCTCTTTTCTATATTTTTTTATGATGCAGAATTTTATTGCTGAAGCTGCAACTGCTGCACAGAACCCTCCAAGTGCGCCAGCTGGACAGGGATATAACCCTTATCCCAATCACGGCCCTGCTTATCCATCTCAACCACTAAATGCTACTGGTCATGCACCTGCCGGAGACTATGGATCTGTCTATGGAAACAACTATGGTTATTGAAGTGCATCTTAAAAAAACTTACATTTATTGAAGAAGTTGATATCCAGATGGACTTTGGGAAGATGATCAATGCCTTGTAAGCTAATTTACAAGGAACACCGACTACTGGCAGAGTGTATAGACAATGTTGTACTGAGATATTCATGACTTGGAATAGTTGTGGTTAGTATTTCTACATGCATTAGGTGAAACAACATGGTTTGTCCCATGGCATTTTATTTGTATTTTTGCTTTAATATGCTATTCTTTGTTCTAGTTATTGTGACCATGTTCAATACTTTTAATTTGATTTGGTTTGATTTTTTTTTAATGACTATACTTAAATCACCATGCATCATTTTGTTCTATATATGGGGAAGCTCATATACCCCCACCCACTTGTTATATGCTAAATCATTGGTCCAAAAACAGTCTCCTTCAAATGGTTAAACTTTAGAGAAGGGTATTTAATGCTTTTTAGTTTGTTTTAAATTATAAGCTCCCATTTAAGTTGCTATTAAGCTAATGAGTTGACATATAACAAGTGGTTGTAAAATAAATTTTTTTCCCCGATAAATTTTAGTCCATTTACCCTTTCGTGAAAACAATTTTCCTTTGCTTTTCCTGGGGTTGAAAGATTGTAGTGGAACAAAAGTTGAAGAAAACAGTAGCAAGATTTGCATGAAAGTTTCACTTGTTGAGCCATCCTTAATCTAACAGATGAACTAATTAGTAATTACAAACTTTTGGCACAAAGTATGCTCCTGCATTTATCCTAAACGGAGTTTATGCATCAAGTAAGAACATGCAATAGGTTAGTTGATTGTTTGTAGTTTTATTATTTTACTATATAAAAGCACGTCTAAATTTGAAGAACAAATATATAATCCAAAACCACCAGATGTATATATATATATATATATATATATATATATATACTCCAATGATTCCATCTTACTACGAATGAACAGGAAAGTAGCAGAAACCAGTACAAGTCTGAACCCCGGAATAAAGAGATTCCTAAATATTTTATATGGAGTACATAAGAAAATTGCAAGACTTTAAATTGTTTGTCTATATAGGTGCTGAACAAGTTGTTCTGAAGTGTCCAGTTTGATTGCAGCGGCTGCAATGCACAACCCGCTTCACACGACCTCGATCTTCTGCCCTAACTCGCCTTTTCCTTGGCCTACCTGGAGGCCGGAGCGACTTTGGAGGGTTTATGACAATACTAAGATCAGAAAATTCACCACCTTGAGATCCATCTGAAGTCTCCTTCCAAAGGGTCTTGTCCGGAATGGGGTGGATAGTCTGAGAGTACGCCTTGCGGTAATTTACTACAGTGAAACAACTCTCAGTGAACCGATGAACATTTTGCCTGCAAGAGAGGAGGGCTGCCACCGCATGAGCACAGGGCAACCCCTGTAGCTGCCATCCTCGACATTGGCAACAACGATTTCGAATATCCACAATGTTTGTTCCTTCATGTGAGATTACCTCAAATTCTGCCTCATTTGCTCGGAGCACCTGGTAAGTACGTGCACGCTCAAGAGCCTCTGACACACACCTTTCAGCAGAAGGAATAAGTATAGATGCCCATTGCATGCTAACTTCACGTCTCTCATTGAACCATGTCATCAATTGTCTGCGGATGCACTCCATCATTTGAATTATTGGAAGCCCCGAGGCCTCAAGTATCCAAGTATTCAGCGATTCCACTATGTTAGCAGTCAGATGCCCGAACCTTGTACCCTCAAAATATGCAGTGGCCCACAAGCGAGGCGGAACTTGTCGGATCCAAAATCCGGCTTCCTGTGATATCTGTTCAATCTCTAGAATTTTCCCTTCATACTCATGAATAGTAAGAGCACTAGCAGCTTCCCAAACAAGGTTGACAAGCACAGTGTTGTTGAACTCCTTCCGAAAACTCTCAGTGAGATGACGCATGCAGAATCCATGGAAAGCAGTTGGGAAGTTTGCTTCTACTCCGTCAACAATACTCTTTTGCCTGTCAGACAAGATTGTAAGCTTTGGCATGTTTTCGGTGTTCACTTCCAGCAGGTTATGCAGCTCGGAAAGAAACCACATCCAGTTGTCATCATTTTCCTCGTCCACAACACCAAATGCCAAAGGGAAGAGTGTGCCATTGCCATCAAAACTAGTAGCAAATAGCAAGGTTCCAAGGTACTTACTTTTCAGCACAGTTCGATCAAGCCCAAGTAGTGGCCTGCATGCATTCAAAAACCCATAGATTGATGCATGAAATGAAACAAATAGGCGCTGAAAACAGCTATCCACTGGATTCACATAAACTGATGCAATGCTTCCTGGATTGGTCCGTTTGATTTGGTCACAATATTGTGGAAGAAGGCGATAATCTTCTTCAAAGGACCCACGGAGAGCAGCCATGATCCGTTCCTTCCCTCTCCAGGCTTGCTTGTATGATAAGGTGATTCCATGAACACGGTGAATCTCTTCCAGTATCTCTTTTGGCTTACATTGCGGGTTTTCCTTGAGGCATTCTTCCACAGAATTTGCCACCCACTGGACCGAGGCTTGTTGATGACCAAGATGTGCAATTCCACCACAGCTATGTTCAGCATGTATAGTCCTAATCGTGAAGGTAGGAACACCAGGAAGTTTTGCAGCATGAATTCTCCAAGGGCACCCCTCACTTGCACATTTAGCAGTGAAGCGAGTCTTATCCGATTTAACTGTCTGTATCTCAAAATGAAGAGCGATAGCAGTGTCCCTCAATGCCCTACGACAGCTCTTGACATCCGGAAACTCTTGCCCAACAGCCAATTCGTAGGTAGGAGCAGGAACAAGGGTTCGGCTTTGAATGATTGGAGTAGTGACCACAAGCTGAGCCTGATGAACAGAACTAATGGGGACTGGTACAATACCCATATCGTGGTTTTGGTGCACAACAAGATCCAGGTTCTCATTAAGTTCATGGTTCTCTACAACAGTCAATTCATGATTTCCCAATAAACCTAGCTCATGATTCTCTGCAGAAACAACCAACTGAAGATCGTGGTGGTCAATGCCAGTATCATCTGGATCCATATCGGGGCCATTTTCTTCACCTGGCTCTATTCCATTCCCATTCTCGTTCTCATGGTCATATCCAGTATCATGTTCATCACCATGATTGTATCCATTCTCATGTTCATTACCATAATCGTATCCATTCTCATGTTCATTACCATGACCGTATCCATTCTCATGTTCATTATCATGATTCTGAGAATGTGACAGAGCTACTTCATGGTCCAACAATAATTTATGATCACGAGCATGCTCGAAATCTAAACCATAATCACTGGTCTGTCCTAAATCCAAATCATGTTCATGGGTCTGCTCCAAATCTAAGTTATGACTCTGACCACCCACTAGATTGTAGCTACGGCTTACCGCCAAATGCTGGTTCTGAACCAAAGGCGAATCTCGTCTTTGCCCGAGAGTCAGATCTTGGTTTGCCATGATCTCTGAAAATATCAATCGCACACTCATATATATATATATATATATATATATATATATATATATATATAAACTGTTCAGCTATTCGTGAGTCAAAACTCCCCACTTACTCTATCATACTAACTGAGCACTTAACTTTTTTGAAGCTTAAAAATCCTACATTATTTTTTTGAAGAACCGAGAGAAATACTTAGGTATGTCAAAACATAAGATTCAAGATTCATTTAATTCCTTTTACTTCAGTTTTAATAGCAATCAAACAGGGTGAAACGAACAGTAATTCCAAATAAAAACCATAATTCATAGAAAGAAGCTGACCGAGAACTGAACTATATTGGTAGTTCTAAACAGTAACAGCTACAATTGTCCCAGGCCCAGATTCATACAAACCTGCAAAACACAGATAAAACTGAAACAGATCAGTGGAACAGTAATCGAATTAATGGATAAGAAAGATTAGGGCTTATAGATACAAATTAGAATATAAATACAGAGGGAGAGAGGCAGAGAGAGAAAAAGAAAATTTGATTTTGGCGGGTAAGAGAGAGATTGAGAGTGTAAAATTACCGGAAAGAGAGAGGGGCAAAAGGGAAGAAGAAGATTTGGGGGTATCGGAGATTCGGAGTTTTCCAAGGTCAATAGGGCATTTAGGTCACATCCCGTTCATTCCTCTTCTGCTTCCTATATATATTTATAGGATCCGGTTAGCATGAAGTTTATTTTTTGGTAAGTTAGTCAATTAGTCGATAAAAAGCATTGTATACATAGAATTTCGGCATGCGTGTCGATCTTTATTAATAGATTGACTAATTTATCAAAAAATGAACTTCATACTAACCACTTCCCTATTTACATATATACTTACAATATTCTCCACTAATAAATCTCCTCGCCCTCAAATTTTTTTATTTTTATTTTGTAATAATAATTGTAATCGATAAGCATAATTCATTCACTTAAAACAATATTTTGACTCTGATAGCTGTAGTATTGATTCAAAGTTTGGTGTAGACTTTAACTATAATAATAATAATTATTATTATAATAATAATAATGTAATGTAATTATATATAGTAGGATTTTATACATGGAAAAGTTTTTTCAAAGTGAATGAATTATATGGTTTTATCTATTAAGCGTGGAATTATATTATATCAAATAAAGTTTAGCATGTCAAATAAGTTGTTGTTTATGGTAGTAATAACTACTCCATAAATAGTATCTGTTATTTTAATATGGGAATGGGATGGTCCTTATAGAGGGTATAATTGTCCAAGGCTCTTCTGTTAGTGGAGGATAAAAAGGGAAAATGGCAGAGGGTATAAGTATAACTGTAGTTAAATGGAAAATGAGGGTACAAGGACAACAGCCACTCAGCCAGTAGGGTTACTTGTGTAACTCTGTACCAATGGCCTCTTTCATTTATGGATTAAGTTCAGATGACCACATGAGGTTTGGACGGTTTTTCATTTAATCACTTATAGTCAGTAAAGCTACATTTAAATATTCGATTTTTTGAGTTAAAGTGAAAAAGTGTTTTCCGTCTTAACTCCGTTACTTTATTTGGCTAAAGATTTAATTACCCTATTTAAAACACCTACTCTGTTTCAATGACTACTCTGTTTTGGTACCACCATTACCAAATCAGTGCAGAGATTGGGGCAAGTCGTGAAGCAGCTTGCGTGGAGGAAATATAAATACACAGAATTCCTCATCTTAGCTAAAGTAACAATATAAGAAGGCATAAATCGTGGGACACCAACATAATTTGAGCCTTTGATGCAAACCCGAAAACCCAAAAAATATGAGGAAACGAGGAATCATATAAGCTGTAAAGAAGCATCCATAAGCTAAATCTAAAAAAAGAAGAGGAAATCTTCGAGAACAAATGTAACCAAACAATAAAAGCGAAGAAAGAAAAAAAAAAAGCGTGCTCAACTTAATTACCCTCCATATATGGGATATGAGTTAATGAAGGAACTCATTAATTACCCAGTCGTGAATCATCAAACATTACAAGGAACTCATCGAAGAAACCATTGAGGCATCTGCTTCTCCATGGATTTCCGACATTTCACTAATCCGTAAGAAGGAATATAGATTGCTCTTAACAATTTGATGTACATTAAAGCATCAACTTTCTTAATCAGTCACATATCTTCATTAACGAGAACACCACATTAGTGCATCAAATGCAACCCGCTTTTCTCTGTCGGTGGACTACTTGAGATAGGGGCGAACAAAGAAAAAACATGCCCAAATCCAATTAAGGTTTCCGTAACCTCAACAACCATCTCGAGTATCAAAGCCAATGTCAAAACATGTCCGATACATCCCTTTCTATGCCATCATTTTCCATTTCTTTGTCCCCAAAGATTACGCACCAAACTGTTTATCCAACTCCTTTATGGAATTTGTATTACTTTTCATCACGATGGTTTGTATAATCTCGGGAATCTCATTACAACCGAGTGCCATTGGCATTGAATCTCTATGATTTTCATTTGTTAATGTCCCTAAATCGCACTATACCACATACACAAAATCTTTTTTTCTTGAAGTTGATTCCCATCAACTCGTTACACAAGTTTGTAAGTGTGGCCATGAAGGCTCAAGGTAGGTTCATCCTCTTGGGATCCACATTCTCGGACCACATGTATTTTAATGAGAAGCGGGGGTAAACTCAAAATATATTTAAAGAAATCATCTAACAGTGTTCCTGACAAGCACTAATAACCATACCTTCGCCTTCAAGAGCAATTCCCAAATTCACATGAATCTGAGGAAGCAAGTAAGCCCATTCATTCCCACTAGCCTCGGCAGCATCCAATGCCAACAAAAATTCCTCTAAATGCCTATCAAATGCCTCCAATCTTGACCTAGCCCCATCAGCCCTAGCCCTCAAAACATCCAATTCCTTAATGAACGCATTATAAACATGCCCAGGGTTGACTTCTAATTTGGCGACAAAGAAAGAAAATAATCGCGATGACAATCGGCTAATTTCCTTCTCAATCTCCTCTATCTCCGAATCGATTTTCTTTTCATCGCGAACTAGTTCTTCAGTACCACTCTTTGAAACCGGCTTCTCAACAAGACCCTGTTTGGGAAGAGGCTTGATTGGCTTCATTGTCGAGTTTTGGATCGCGCCATTTGGGTGAAGTGGCTTAATCATGCGGGGACTTTACGAAATGGGAGATTTGATAAGCAGACAATGATTTTCTTTAGTTGAAGCGATTCAAAAAGAACTGGATCGATTTACGATTATGGGTTTAATTGGGCACCAAGAAGCTTTGGTTATCAATGGATCTTGAATTCACCATTGTCGCCGTTGTTCCATATTTGTAGATCTGATGCGTTCATGGTTTCTGGGTATTGAATAACAATCATTTTCTTCTATGAAGCTTTCTGAAGAAGAAAGAAGGGTATTTAAGACATTTTTTATTGTTACACCCTTTTTTCACGCGTTAATTTGAATAGAAAAGGTAACGTTTTCACTTTAACTCAAAAAGTCGGGTGTTTAAATGTAGCTTTACTGACTATAGGTGGTTAAGTGGAAAACCGCTCAAACCCCAGGTGGCCATCTGAACTTAACCCTTCATTTATTCGCTTCTGACCTTGGATGCCAACAATCCAAAAGTCACCCAAAATCTCATCATACACATAATTTTTTTCCAATATCTTTGGATCCAAGTTTGAATACAGAAGTGTAAATTGTTTGAACAAGAATTAAGAATTTTTTTATTATATTTATCTCATTCTCTCTCGTCTATAATATTTTCATCATTTTGGAAAGATTGTGACCTAAATTTTATAAAATATCAAATAATTTAAAAAATATAAAATTATCTAAAATGTTATACATTATGAGTAAATGTACAGAAAGAGAGAAAGGAAACACAAACAAACGTGTCAAGTTACAAATCAATTGATAGTTTAAAATGTCAGAATACAAAACAAAACAATGACTGCTCTAACCCAATTTCAATTCTTCTTCCATCAAGTTGTAATGAAAACTCAACCATCTTCCAATAATGTCAGTCTTAAATGGTGTTTCTTCACACAAGTATCTGAAAGCAAAATCCCAAAAAACAACTGTAAGTTGCCCCTAGTAACCCCTACCTAATAAGCTTGCTTGCTTGCTTCTTCTAAACCCAACCCTATGCTAGAAAAAAAAAATCTCACTTTCACTACACATGACAAGAATAAGATGCTCAGTGACGAACCAAAGGTTACTAAAAATTCTTTCTTTATCCTATCTTTCCCAAGTACTCTAATTCAGCTTTTGACAAGCGCTGTCTTTGCATTAATTCCTCTCAACCTCGTGCCTGAATTCTGTGGTCATCAAATTTGCACATTCCCCTTTAACCGTCCACTTTCGAGCTTAGGCAACACTTCAGAAACCACCTTTTGCAGTGGAACATGGTTCAGCCGGATCTTGTTTCCATTTATGACCTTTTTTGTGAGGAATGTGATTTCCTGACCATCCAAATCTTCATTTACTAATTCCTTCAAAAATGTGTCATCTTCATTGAGGTTTGATCTTGTTATGAGTTCCATGACTTTTTCCAACGTCGCCACATTCCTACCAGCACCGGAACCCATTGCAGTTGCAGCACCCACCGCATTTGCGATTGTTAACGTATATACCAAAGGCAAATTATGTATATAACCAAATGCAACAGCCGCTACAAAGCTATCACCACACCCAACAGTATCAATGACGTTCACCTGTCGAAATTATTAGAATACTAGTTAAAGAGTGACTGACAAAGTTGAGAAAGTTTGGTCTTGCAACTAGGGACAAAGTCAAAAACTTAGGCATGGAAACTTCTCAGTACAAGGGTGTTTCAATAAGACAATATTATACGAGAAAAAAAATAAAAATAATTTATACTTTCAAATTTGCAGTTTTAATTATAATTTTTTAATTTTTAGGCCTTGAGACCTTCAAAAAACAAAAGCCAAAAGTCAAAATGAGCTTATGAGCTACCTGAGTTGTTTTACTAGCTAATTGAGCTTGAGTAAGATCATGAAGCACATTAATGATTGCGGCTCGTAAATAATTCATTCATTTAGCTAGGCCATTTTTGAGCTCGTCTCGAACTTGACTCGACTTGTTTATTTACTAACTACTTGAACATGGCATGCAAAAGCTCGACTCATTTACAGCATCTTAAATAACTTTATGTAAACTTTCAAATGAAAATCATATAAACTTAATACCATAAAGTGTTACCTTGAATGCAGGCGCACAAGAAATACTTGACATGGTGATTAGAATTGAACCCTTTGAACCCATTTTAATAATCACCCATTTTGTGCGGATCCCTTTCCTTAGCAACTCCTGGCCTGCTAGTATTGGGTCTCCTATGCCAGTCAATGATTCAGCCTGGCACATCAACAACATAAGTTATACAAGATATTTCGGAAAAAAGAGAGAACAAAACGCATCTAGTCTCCTACAGGTATTTCGGAAATTATGACAATTTTGAGAGGAAACTAGCGCACGAACCACCGAGTGCAATTCACAAAGTTTGAAGATCATTGTACCTCACTTATATATTTTTATCAAATTCAAATCCCACTTTATAATGTCTACAACAATAGTACAAAAAGCATATGACATTGAAATCTTCTACATGCCTAAGATCATTGAACAAACTAACATAATTTTATCACAAAATCTTAACATCTGTTTTTTTATTTTTTATTTTTTTTTGACACAAGAAAGAAACATGTACACAAAAACTACAAAAAATAAAGGAAAATTCCTCATCATCAACAAAATTATGTATCAATACTGAACTCTGACAAAAAGCAACAACTGAACCAGTATAAACCTCATATTGCCTCCAAAAAAGAAAAAGAAAGAAAGACTAAAAAAATAAGTATTTTATATCGCAAGTGACCGTTTCTTCTCATCAAGGTGCCAACCATTTTGTTCCCTTAAAAGGACCCACCAATATATGACGTGGAATCATATCCTACTTAGCACGCCTCTTCTTTGAAACTCGAACCCCCCTCTCCAAGCACACGTGTATTTATAAATCTCTTGGATATCATTTCTAGTTATATCTAAGCCAACTAAAAGGACAAAAGGACAACTAAAAAGAACTAGGGCAGTGAAAATGTGAAATAGGAAGTATTACAATTAAGATGCCCACCATACGCAGCAACAGAGGCACTCATTGGCTATGGTAAGCTTTTACCTACCTTAACTTTGTAAATAAAAGAAATTACAAAATCTTAGGTATTTTTTTCTTAGAAAGAATAGAATAAAAACACGATGATGTATAAACTATTGCCCCCATAATCTTTAAAAGAAATGAACAAATGTAATTTTTTGACCCCCTAAGTCAGAATCCTGGCTTCATCATTGCGCATTAGCAATATGTGTAATGAGTTCTAGAACAGGATTTTCTATATAGAAAATGACTCCATAATCTTATATCTGAGGAGGATAAGTAAAAATATGTTTAGTTAATGTAAAGCAAGGTATGTATTGGACCTCCTCAGATGTTATAAGAAGAACGTCGCTCATCCTTAGGAACTTGTCAAGTGCTTTTTGTTCTTCAGGTGTTCCGTTAGCAAGGGTCTTTCCTCGAGGCCCAGGATCAAAAAAAATTGATGTCCCAACTTCTGCAGCATACTCCAGAGCAGACACAATCAGATCAGGGTGGAGCTCATCAAAACCATAACCATTGCAGAACAGGATCTTTGACTGTTTTATGGCCATCTTTACTTCAGTTGATAGTTTAACCATCCAACTAAATGCAGGCTCCTTACTAAAATCTGCTCGACTGATGAACATCAAAAAAAGTGACGGTCACAACGATTTGCCAACAAGAAATATGTAGGTAAAAATTCACTGTGAAGATGCATTCTAAATAATCTGAAGAAATCTCAAATTCTGCACTTATACCTGCAAAAACCATGTCGTTGCAAAGGGTCCACCAAAACCCAGCACAGGAGTGTTTCATATGCACTGCTTGAACTGTTACCAATAAGATCCTGTTCACTCATACCAACCATTGCAATTCCCTCTTTACGAAGCACATCCGAGAGGAAGTTTCCATAGATTTCGTCTCCAACATGACCGATTGTTATACAATGGAGTCCCAGTCTTGCAGTTGCTATAGCCATATTGCAGTTTCCACCAGCTTCCCAGTATTGCTATTATCAAAGTTAAACAGACATAACTAAGACATACAAAAATCAACGGAAGAAAATCTATAGAAACTAATACATGCATTTCCATATGAGTAAACTCTTAGTGCATTATAACGAAGACGCATGAATTTAGTTGAAGAAGCACCAGCCTTTTCAGCAAGATCAACCCCAAAGTATATTTACTAATTTAGAATTTATAGACTAAAAATCAAAGAATCTACTGAACTAAAACATATTTTTTCATCTACTTTGATTCTACTGGTGTTGCATCTTTATTACAATGCAGCATCTTCTAACATAACTTCTTTAGTCAAACTATTCAATTTTACTTCACATGAACTGCCAATTCCATATTTCCTATTACTGCAAAAGTAGCAATAAGGTTTCGTATTCTCCCGCAACTTTTTCTATTTTCTTTCCTCAAAGTGAAACCATAACACATGCCATTTAGCATACAAGTTAAGGTTATCTGCTTATGTTCTTCTCCACTTTCTTGCAACCAAAAGCATTAAATAAATTTTATTTTGTAATTATTTTGAGTGATATGTCCTGGCAGTCCTGCCACACCCAAATTGAGATGTGCAGGGTTCAAGATTTTTGTCTGGATATGGATGCCTTGAAAAAATTCACTGCCCCACCATTTTCCATTTATTAGGAATCCATAATATGCTGAAAGGGAGATAGGCCTAGACATTGTTCAGTAAAGCACCCAGTAATATCTACATAATCACTAACATTTGGATTCTGGATTAACTACAGTTCGTTCTGTTAATCTAAGTAGTTGGTTTCTACTAAACAATGGTCAAGAAATTGGCAAAACAATAATAATCGCAAGGCAGTTATACAAGTGGATAAAAAATAAATAAGTAAATAAAAGAATTACAAGTAATTGTCAAATTTCATCTAAAAACAAGAAAATTATAGAATTTCACAAACCTTATCAGGTGGGGACTTGGATAATTCATCCATGTAAGCTTTACGTTCCTCAGGAGATGAGGGCGGCAATTTTGTGACATTTAGTACGATATCCACACAGAGGTTTCCAAGAGTGGCCACATCAAATTCTTTGTTAACAACACTTTTCAATCCCTCTCCTTCGCCGGAATAATTGGAAAAGCTCAAATGGTTTTCCGGGACGGAAACTTCAATCCCCTTGTTACAGTTCAAGATCGGAAAACGGGTTTTCTTGATTTTGGTGTTGTGATAAAGGGTATGTGAGAAAATGGCAGGAATTATTCTAGGGTTTTGGATACAATCAATTGGGTGGGGAGATAATCCATTAGGCGCGGTTGGGGATTTGAGGGTTATGGTGTAGTGATACATTCAGAAAGAAATGGGAGATTAAAAAATGCAGAACAGGATTCGAGGGGGAAATGAAAGCGAAAGAGAGTGACCGTTAGTAGTAGTATAATGGAGGAGTATTTATTGTATAATTCAAGAAACCATGGGGAAAGGGAAAATGAATGAATGGAAATGAATCACAGAGTCTAGTTATAGCTTGCAGCTTTTCACTAATTCCCAACCAGTCCGCCACTTGGGATTCTTTTACGAGGAGGGAGAAGTTATTCTTTGATCAACTGGTCCACAAGATAAAGGTTTCTTTTTTTATGTTTGATATTGTTTCTATTTTATTTTTAAAAAAAAAAAATTGATGCTCAAAATTTTTGTTTATCTTTATTCTTTTTTTAAATCGGTAGCCAAAAAATGCAGTTGGTAATTATTTTTATTTGAGAATTAGGTGGAGCAAACAAAGTGTAAGTATAAGAGATTGAAATTTGCTTCTTAAATTTTGAGAACATGCACAATCATTTAAATTTTAATAAGATATACTCATCGACTCATATTTGTAGCAAATATTTTATTACAAACCTTAATTTCTAAATTTTATTTGCCTATGATATCGTATGGTAGCCAAATGCCTTAATTTCTACTTTTTATCAAATAGAACGAAGTGAAAACATAAATATATAATATATATATATATATAAAATAAAACACAAACGTAAAAACTACTTCTAATCGAGCCTTAACTAATCTTTTTTATTTAATTTTAGACATTAGTAATATAAATTTTAACATAAATATTTAATTAAATAATTTTATTTTTACCAAAAAATATAATATTTTTACGTTACATCGTATTTACTGTTTATGTGAAGAGAGTTTTAAGAAAATATTAATTTTATTATAAAAATATCAATTGAACTTGTATTTAAATGATAAAAGGGTTCTTTGATAAAACCACTTTTGTATTTTTTTTTAATAAGCAACTTTTTCGTTTGTTTACAATAATAAGAAACTTATGGAGTTTATTGAAAAAATAAGAAGTTTAAATGTATATAACATTAAGTTGAAAAGTTTAATAAATTACTTGAAAATCTGTATATTATGTACCGGTATTGAGTTTTTTTGTGTTAAGCTTTCGGTACCGGTTCGATGAGCACTCCTACTTGAGTTTAAAGCCCCTGTCCAACTCTACATTCTCTAAACCGGTGGAAAGGTGATTTATCGGTTTGTTCAGTTGGTTCCAACGGTCAGAGTAGACCGAGAAAGGACCTGTTAGTAATTTTCAGCATTTGATTCGTTTTTAATTATTATTGGGTTCTTCATGGTGATGACCGGCGGATCCATTCGACTTTTCATCCCGTTTGCCCCTTCTCTCTACATCCTTCATAGAGCTGCAAATCCAGGTACATAGCTTTTGCTTTTTTTAAAAAAAAAAATTTTTGCAGTATGATAATATCTGTTACTATGTCAAATTTTTATATTCAGTTGGTCTTTTTCTACGGGTTTGCTTCATATTTTTTTATAAGGGTTTCAATTTTAATACATTGTTGCAATCTACATTACCCATTATGATCACATTTTTGGTGATCATTTTGTCTGCTTATTAGATAGGCATTTAAATTTAGGGTTTGGATTTTATTTTTTTTGCCTTATAATATGTTCGGAACGTCTCTTCAATGATCAATGATGAATGTAGCACACATGGGTGGAATCTACCTACTTTACTTTTTCATCATTTTCCACAGTGCTTGCCTGATGCTTGAATTTTAAATGCATTTATGTATGAGAATTATATGGGTCCTAATCAAAAGGTCTGTTGTTTCTTAATGCATATAGGATTTAACGGATTCGGGATTTGCTGGTTTTCATTTTGAGGGTTTTGTGTTTTAAAATGTTTTAAAGCAATTGAGAATAATTTCTTGATTTGCTCAATTGGGGAATGGCAGTCACGGGTATTTCATCGGTGAATTCCAGGAGGAATTCAAGCGGGTTTATGACTCCATTGTCTTCTGCAGCTTGTGAGTGGTTCTTGATGTTTCTGATGTATGTAGATGCGGCATTATCATACTTGCTGACAAAATTTGCAAGTTACTGCGAGTTGCAAACTCCTTGTATATTATGCTCAAGGCTCGATCATATATTTGGAAATGAGAAGCCTGGATACTATCGGAGTTTACTGTGTAGTAACCACAGAGAGGAAATTTCATCTATTACATGTTGTCAAATCCATGATAAGTTTGCTGATGTCCGTGGGATGTGTGAAGAATGCTTCATGTCAGTTTCCATGCAGAATAAACGCAGCTTAGAATCATACAAGTTAGTGGTGGGTAAAATGGGGATGGAATTTGAGCGTTGTGGTTTCCAGAGTCCATATTCGAAAAAGATTTTTATATCTCATTCTTTAAGCACAAGGATCTGTTCATGTTGTGAAAAGCCATTGAGAACTAAAACAAATACTCAAAGATTGCTCCAGCTAACTCCAGCTGGGTATGGGGCTTCTAAAGCTAATGTTAGACCTCCTTTGCCTCCTGTGCCCCGCCGTAGCCGTTTAAGCAATCGGGATAGCTTGAAAAGGATGAGGGACAAATTATCAGGGTCCGTAACATCTCCTCGTAGTGGGAATTCTGCTGAGAGCACATTGGCTCATGTAGGGTATGAAGAACTGAAGATCACCACTGATTCTGAATCAGAGGTTCCATTCTCGGATGATGATGATGGAAGTTCTGTAAGTCGTGAAAAATTTGATTCCAATGAATACTTTCTTGCTCAATGGGGCTCAGAACATCTGGCCAGAGCACAGAATGATAGAGCCACTCCAGTGAAGCAGATCCAACAAGCTTCTGCGATTAGGCCTTCCCTTCTAGATGGAAGTGTGGAGCTTGATGTAAACAAATCCAATGATGCGAAAGCTTCATCGTTGGATGCTTTTATGAGGCATGGTTTAGGAGAACTTAATTGGGAACAACCTGATCCTAAGCCTATTCCATCTGCACTCCTAGAACTTATTTCATTAGATCATGTTCCTTCATCGTCCAACGTTGTGGCAGGCCCTTTTGGTGTATCAACGGAGAAATCTAAATCTGATTTTCTTCTCTCTCAAACATCCAGCCTCCACTTACTATCTGATCTTATATCACTAGATGTTCTTCCTCCGATGTCCACTGCCAATGAAATCCCTATGTCAAATGATGCAGATCTCACCGATGTCTCTGATTCTGTAAAGGCTGATAACGCTGTGATGTTGCCACCAGCAATATTATCTGCTAATCATGATGAATTACAAAGAAGTGATACATCCATCTCTGAAGGGGTTCGGATGATTCAGAATTCTGCTTCATTGGATAGTCTTGATTCTGGTTACGAATCTGCGGACATAAGCAGTGTCAGTGAATTTGAGGGTGAAAATATTGTTGATCAGCTAAAGCGACAGGTCGACTATGGCAGAAGATGCATGAGTTCTTTATATAAGGAACTAGAGGAAGAAAGAAATGCATCTGCTATTGCTGCAAATCAGGCAATGGCTATGATCACTAGGTTGCAACAGGAGAAGGCAGCACTTCAAATGGAGTCCTTGCAGTACTTAAGAATGACGGAGGAGCAAGCAGAGTATGACATGGATGCACTGGAGAAGGCTAATGATCTCCTCGCTGAGAAGGAAAAAATGATACAAGATTTGGAAGAAGAGTTGGAATTTGACAGGAATAACTTCCTAGATGAATCAGCACTGGAGAATCTGCCCAGAGAAACCTACTACCTGAAGGCGGCCGGAAACATGAGGGTTGGGAATTATTTTGGAGCTGGCATTAAAATTGATGCTAATGTACCTTATGATTCAAGACTTACCCAAATATCCAAAGAGATTGAGAAATCCATCGATGTTAAGTCTTCTTTCTTAGACTTTGAGGATGAAAAGATGTACATTACACAATGTCTAAAGAATATAGAAAGAAAGCTTCGACAAGTTTCTAGTGATTTTTCCTCTGCTGGCATGCCTAGTGGTGTATGTTCTGAAAAGACTACAAATGGAGTAGAAAATCCAGAAGGTATTTCTACTGATAGAGGGACTCGAATAGATCACCAGAATGAAAAGAATGGGTTGTCATCTACTTCAAAAGGATGCCCTTCTGATCATGGCGGGACTTTTGCTTCGGTCGAGGACGATTATTTGGTTAGTGAAGAAAACAATGATCATTTTGATTCTAATCGACAAAAATCCTCTAGGCACAGTGGTAAAATTGATTTGGGTACTCTTGAAAATGAAATTTCAGAGCTTAATGAGAGGTTGGAAGCACTCGTGGCTGAGCGTGAGTATGCTTTCAATTGGGTGGGTAATGGAAAAGAGAGTTTACAGTTTGTTCAAGATATAGGTCGTCTGCTCCATGAAGTTGAGGAAAGTTTAGTTTAGAGGAAGATGCCTAGCGCTATCTGTCTCATAAGGGTGCTGCATGTTTAACAACAAAAGGTAAGCTTTTGGCGTGCAATATTAATTGTAGCTGGCAATAGTTTCAAATTTAGCAGTAATTAGCAGAAACGGTATTGCTAGCTGCTGATCTTTAACACTTTTCCTCCAATTCTCTCTGTCAGGAAGTAATAATTTTAAATGTAGTACAACGATTCTGCATAGCAAATACATAAATATGGTAGTATTTAAATATATAGCATGTTGAGTGGAAATTGCTCCTTGCTTTCTAAGTCGTAGGTAGATCATTTTTAATCTATATATCTATGTATATGATCGAGTTGAATTCGGTAGACTGTTAAATCATGTTGAAGCTAGCAAATTAAGAAATTCTGATGTGGATGCATGTGGTCTGTCTGTGTTAATCCTCGAATATTAGGTACGTATAATTGTTTGCATGGTTGGAATCAAATATTAGATAGGCATGCAGCCAAGTTGTTAATGTCAAGATCTTTCTCCACGTCCTAATCACCAAGACGCGTCTGATATCCTGCACAGTTCAACAAGTCAACACCAAAAGCAATGACTTTGGCGACCGAGGGATAGCTCCGGCGAGAGTCGATGTCGGCGATCACAAGGTCAACAATGGAGAAAAATATTATCTAATGCCCGAGATAGAATAATAATAATAATATGAATGTATTACTTACCCTTTTATGTGATCTTAGCCCCATACATACTCCACTCCCTTCCATCGTACACCCATCATCTCCTCGACACCTTTTCCCCACTCCGGTCATTTCGGTAGAAAGTAAAGCGACTTACTTCCACACTTACTACTAATTGTTTGCTTCACGGCCATCCATCCGAGTCCCATCCTCATTAATGCCATGCAGAAGGTGGCGATACATATAGTCAACTATCACTTGGCATAATGATTCTGGAAATTGGTTTTGGATTAAATGACAATTTGTATAATGGGCCAATTCAATGACTAAGCCCAAATAATGGAAATGACCCAAACGACCGGATCCAACCGAAAGGACCCAATGAAATAATCAATAATCGGGCCCAAATCATTCGGACCAACTAGAATGAAAATAACGTGATCCAGGAGGAGCCCATTAAGGTGAGGCCCGAATAAGGAAAATGATTATGGCCCAATATTGCCCCTAGTCTTTTTTATTAAACAGGATGTTTAATGAAAGACTATAAACAATATAGCCCCGACATAACGAATTGTGATAAGTCACAAGAGATCCAAAGTGAAACTCACCAAAGCCCATCAAAATCGGTCCAAATTGATATCGGGAATAGAAGTGGGAAGCCCAATAGCCTTGCAAAGCTCTCACAGTGAAGATATTTAGACCAAAAAGCGAGATGAAACCTCTTCCCATTCATCATCATTGCGATGAATTAAATGTGCCGCCTTGATTCTGAGTATAGCTATCACGATTATAAAAAGGTAAACTTTACCAATTCGACGGTTTACTTCGCTAATTTAAAATTTGAACCTTTGAGCTTTCTTCTCCTCTGCAAACTTCTTTCTCTCGCTTCACGAAATCTTAACAATGGTGGCCGTAACCTCTAGCCAAAACTCCCCCTTCATGCGACTCTCAAGATGTCGTTTCTCCCAATCCGAACCCCAACCAAGAGGGTTCGAGTTCCAACCCCAATCAACAACCATGGGGAAATCCTTCTCTGATCCCTCCGCCTCGACCTCGACTTTTTCAAGGGCGGGGCGGTTCCTCATGCCAACATCCCTTCTTCCGTCACTTAATCTCGAGATATGCATGCTCAGGACTCGTTATCGATTCCCGACATGTACGCCATAGTGGCCCCCGCCGCTCTGAAGAGCGTATGTACCAAATGACCGGACGGTTGGTCGCCATGCCGACCACCTTCTTGGAAAAGGGGGTTCGCCTACCTCTCCATGTCTTTATCGTTACCCTCCTAGGGTTCATAGGAGTGGGCTTCTCTCAGTTAGTGCCCAATTCCTACATTCACACCCTAGCATTCATTGCCTTCTGTCATGAATTAGGGATTGCTCCCTCTGTTGACATCTTCTTCACCCTCTTCTCTGCCGGTAGGTCTCGAGAACGAGGCTTCAAAATGTTGAGCAAGCAGTCTCCCCGACCCAACACCGAGTTCGAGAGAGACCCACGATGGATACCCCTTCCAATGAGGTTGGCACGAGTGATTTTTTATCACGGGACCCGAGATCTCTTCTCTTCCTGATTGGACTACTTCTGATCGGGTCTCTGCTGACTTTGGAGACATCTCCGATGGGCGTGTGAGGGAGATGGCGGACTTTTTTGAAGAAGATTCCTCCAAAAGAATGGAGTTTCACACTTCGACCAAACAAGCTCGGCTATATGACCATAAATGTAAGTTTGAATAACTTTGTAACATAATTTACGAGATATATAAGTAATCGTGTTTTGATACATGATTTTTGTAGTGTCTCCGATCAAACCGACTCCACTTGGAGGTGAGAGACTGGAAGATTTCTTAGCGAGGCGAGAATGCGGATCACGAGTGAAGAGCATCTGGTGAAGAATCTTCCCGGTTGATCCTCTACCATCGATCCACCAACTACTTCCTTCAAACCGATGAACCTCAAACCGATTTAACCCAACATACCCAAGAAAACCTCGGACCTCGTAGAGAAGAAAAGATCCGCCAAACGATCCAAATCCACCCAACCGAAACAAACCCCGAAAGTGATCCTGAAACATTTCCCAAGCAACCCCCAAACAACTTTCTCAACCAGACCCCAATCCTCCAACTTCCGAACCTACCCCGTGAGAGGAGCTCGCTGATATTCCTTTTCACGATCGGGCTAAAAGTCCTTCGTGTAAAGAAAATAAGAACTAAGATAACCCCCACATTGCCGCCAAGAGCTCCGAAGTTCCCACCTCTTTCACCACATTCCTCCGACAACGCCCACGAAACTCAAGTGCTGACGATGAATCGACCGGTCCGTCCCCACTCCATCCCTAAAAAGAAAACATCCATCGAGAATGCACCACCGGTTCATCTTCCACCTCACGCCAACCCCCGAACGCACTCACCTTTCGGTCCCTCTCCAAAAACCACAGGTGGACTCTCGCCAATCCATGAATGAAACCTCGCCTTCTCCTCCAAGACAACCAACTACAAGATTCCATCGGGGCGCCTGGCCTCTCCAACGATGTGGCCCCGATTCAATGCCCACTTTCCACTTTCAACTGTTCAACGCCTTTGTTAAGTGAAACCGACGATCATCGGTTCGAGAACAGTTGAATGAGATCTACTTCAATGAAGGCATGAGCTACTTGGCGAAAGGTAAATGATTGTCTTCTTTATTTCCGAATTTATCTTCATACTTATACATCTCAAAACCGATCAAATAATATTGGAAACACATAGGCCAATCTCACAGTATGCAGGCGTCTTCGTCAAAGGTCCCTCGGCCGAATCGAGGAGGAAGCCACGAGGAAGGAGAATGTCCTTCGAAGTGCCGCCAAGCTAAGGAAAAGACTCAACGTGAATGCCTTCTTCATACAAATGAAGGGCTTCAAAAAAGAGTTAGCTCGAGCCAAAGGAGATGTGAAGGCCTCCATGAAGAGCTAAAGTCAATTAAAGTACAAAGACGAGGAGATCATCAAAATGAATGTTGACTTGGTTCGAGGAGGCGAGATAAGGATGGAAAAGATCGAGGAGTTAAAGGCGATGCTAAAATCCCGACCAAAACCATCCATAACTTTGAGGCGGCGGAGACTCGTCGTATGAATAAAGCGCTCGAAGCTCGAAGAAGAAATCCGAGAACTTCAAGGCTCTTGGGACCTTGGGCCTCCTTTAACCGACGCCCAAGAAAAAATATGTGAAGAAATCTTAGGAACTCGGACGAAATAAATGGGGAGATAATGAAGATATATTCCGAGAGTTACGAGCTCTGCCGAAGTCGTGGCAAGGAGAAGCTGTCTGCAGTCAACTTAGATCCATCCTTACTCGATTCTTCGGATGACGAAGATGGCGCCTGAAGCTGATGTTCCTGTTTTTGTTTTTTCTTTCTTTAATTTATAGTATTTGTAAAAATTATCTAATATTGTAATTAGATTAAATATCAATGAAAAACGGTTTCATTCCTTATGACTTGATTGTATTTATTTTACGCCATACTCCAATATTTATTTAAGTGGAAAGATGCACAAAATCTTTCATGGATCGAACTCAAATCATTAAGTAACAACTAAACATGTCATATAACAGATAAGATGAAATTAAAGAATGAGGCTTCCCGAACTCAACATTTAGAAAAAATTGACAATAAAGTAAAGGGATACTTATTAATTACTTAGAAGTGTGAGAAGGTCTTCTCTTCCTTAGGAATTTGTTTACCCCAAAAGGCCTAACAAAACCAAGAGATGACATTTGCCTACCACGAAGGGCTCGACAAAGTCTAAAGGACAACGCTGTTTACTACCACGAAGGGCTGACAAGAGGTCAAAGATGACACTTGCATACCAGAAGAACTCGCGGGCCCGAAAGGTGAAACGAAGATGACACTCTTGCTTACCCCGGAAGGTCTGAAGGTCTCGAGTGTCGACAATTGCCTACCACGCACGGCACGACAACGTATTAAAGATGACACGTATCGTCACCCATCTTGGGTATGCCACTTACATGGTACATAAATTCAAATCTGACTTACTAACCTAAGCGTAGGTATGCAATCGACGTAAAGCGTGAGTTTGAATACAATATTTGTCTACTAGATATTATACTGACTCGAAAGGAGTCCTCATTACAACTATTATCACCTTATTTTTCGCGAATAGTGAGGACTACTATATCTTATCCTCTGGACCATTACTCGTTCCTCCAGAGCTAAATCTCGTCCGGTATGTTCTCATTTCACGAAGAAAAACGGTGAAAGAAAGGGTGAGCTCAACTAGCCCGATGAAATATTATGACTAAGATAATGCGAGAATAAATTATCATTAGCCTTGAACGATGTTAAGCGATAAAATATAATAGACAACCGGTTTAAGCTGCGGTGAATATCGATCCATTAAAAGAGTCAGTAGAGAATAAAATCTACTATCTTTTAGGTTTTAAAGGTTTTCATCAATTTTTATCATGAGAGACTCGACAATAAATAAACCACCACATCTAATCATCCACATACCACGGTCGAGGATTTTCATCAAATTATCAATGGTCATGACTATCTTAGAATCACCCACAGTCATAATCATACCAAAAACTATCCATCAACTGCATTCTGAGACCACTGAGGACTTTTGTCACATCATTTATATCAAGTCGTGATTATCTTAGAATGATCCACAGTCATAATCATACTAAGTTCATCTATGCTGCGTAAGCGAAGATAACATAATATAACATGAGGATGATGACAATGACATAATAATTCAATAAAACAAGTTCAAAATTATTTAATCCATGAATTATTAACGTCAAATTGTCGACATAATCTTTGTTTAAATGAGTAAAATTCAAGAATGATCGGAAGAATATTTCCATGAAAAGATCTTTGGATGAAACGCGAAATATCGAGGATATTCTACTAATTTCATGGAGTATAGAAGTCAAAGTTTTAACCAATTGGGTATAATAAAGAATGGAATAACAAAAGAAATCACCGTGCATGCGGTGCTTGCGCATGAGGCGAGTTATTCAGCGAGAATAATAATAACGGAACGGTCGGTGAAATTCACATGCAAGCGGGATGTTCAACAGAATAATAAAGATGGAACCGGATCCGGTGTAAAACACACGATAGGATATTCAGCGAGAATGATAAAGCGGAACGGAACCGGGTCGGTGTAAAACACCTGACGAGGATGTTCAACGAATAATAATAATAAAAGCGGAACCGAATCGGGTGTAAAACCTACAGAGACGGGATGTTCAATGAAATAATAGAAGAATGTCACCAAGTATAGGTTAAACCGGCGTATCTGAGTTATTCAGCGAGAATAATAAGCGATGGAATAACATAAGGATTTCACCAGTATAGGGTATCTGGCGTATCTGAGGTTATGTATAGGGTATGCCACTTTTACGAGTTATTCAAACGAAATAATAGTGAATGGAATAACGAAGTTCTCTTGAAAGAAAGAATAACACCCACTACAGTAAAAAGAAATGAATATAGAAGTAGTGAAGTAGCGAATAGCGAGAATATTCTTTTACTATAATTTTCTCTCTATAAACTTCTCTACATAATTTCTCTCTCAGAGTTTTGATGAATTAAGTAAGAAAATAATGAAGGAATGAGCTTATTTATAGGAAAATGGAATGCGTAGTAACTAATCCATGAGCGGTCCAGTTGATTTACTTTAATCGGCGGTCCATATTTAAAGAAAAATCTTTTAAATAAAATATAATATATTCTATTTATATAAAAACATTTTACTTATCAAACAACTTTATGCAATCTTATCTGAAAACACTTATCAAAAACACTATGCTGACTATTATCGTAATAAAATATAATATATTATTTATAGAATAACTTTAATAAAGTATTCTATTTTATATAAAAGATGTTTACATTTTATTACGTTAATAATCTGAATAAAACAAAAGCGTCGTTATCATTATAATAATTCATATTATTAATCGTGATAATAATGGAATCAAAGTGGTGACTTCTCCATAAGCATCGATAATCGATCTGGTAATGTCTTCTATGCGACCACACGTATTCTTGTACTTTTACTCTAAGTAGTAGTTCAGCGATAACCACGGTAAAACTTCCATAGTTATTTCAATAAAATATTTTTTGTCGTTTTCTCGATCAAATGATAATTACATTATGGGGTCCACAATGATGATTGGTAGTTATGCGAATATTCCTGCTAAGCCAGATATTCCCAGGCCAATCGAATATAATATAACCACTTGCATACTTTTGCAAAATTTATAAATACTACCCACAACTATAATATTATCTTAAATTCACACCATAATATTAAAAATTATTTCAACAAAATTTAAATCTTTATTGATAAAATCACGGGGTCTCCTGATCTCCCTCCTTATGGAATTTAAGCCCTCGAAATTAGAGTGCGTACTGATATGATAAAGAGGTGAGGATACCTTGAATACCTTTATCGTTGAAAATATTAAATTCATCTTTGCAATCCGGCGAAGATATTCATTAACAATTCATCTTTTTTTTTCTGATCTGAAAGATATTTATTAACAATTCATCTTTTGCCTTCTGAGGCCGAAGATATATAAGCTATAAAACCAATAATCTTTGAGACTTCGACAATAGTATCCCAACCATGAATTATCCATTTACCTTCTTGGCTAAGGATATTACGTGTTTTTCAATCTGATCGTGATTATCTTAATAATCCGTAGTCGTAATCATACCAAATCTATCGATACACTTCTGACGAAGATGACTTTTACCACATCCATGAATTAATATTTCATTCTTTGAGACTCGACTCGATAATTAATCCATATCATCGAATCATCCACCTTTTACGGGCGAGGATATTCATTAGTATCACGACCACGAATTATCCATTACGACGAATAATATTCATTAGTATCACGACCACAATTATCCATACTTTACGACGAAGATAATTGTGTATTCATTAGTACCACAAATTACCACAAATTATCCATACGACGAAGATAATTGTGTATTCATTAGTATCACGACCACAAATTATCCATACCTTCTGACGAAGATAATTGTGTATTCATTAGTATCACGACCACAAATTATCCATACCTACCTTACGACGAAAGATAATCGTGTATTCATTAGTATCCGCGACACAAATTATCCATACCACTACTGACGAAAAATTGTGTATTCATTAGTATCCGACCACAAATTATCCATACACTACGGCGAAGATAATTGTGTATTCATTAGTATCGCGACCACAAATTATCCATACCACTTTTCGGCGAAGATAATTGTGTATTCATTAGTATCACGACCACAAATTATCCATACACTACGGCGAAAAGATAATTGTGTATTCATTAGTATCCGACCACAAATTATCCATACACTTCTGACGAAGATAATTGTGTATTCATTAGTATCACGACCACAAATTATCCATACACTTTCGGCGAAGATAATTGTGTATTCATTAGTATCACGACCACAAATTATCCATACACTACTGACGAAGATAATTGTGTTTTTCAATTCTGATTATGATTATCTAGAACAATCCACAGTCATAATCATACCAAGTCCATCTATCTCTGAACGGAGATGACTTTCAACGTAATATAAGCATGAGGATAATGATATAAAGAATCGATCAAATGAGATAAAGGATAAATATTAAACATTTATAATATAATTTATCCGAGGATTCAAGAATATCCCCATGTTATCAATCACTTAATAATCTCATAATCTAATAACATTAATATTATAACAATATTTTAATCACTTCTTAAATTTATAAACAATTTATCTCGATTGTTTACGCTTTACCATATAATGCATTTAATCATTCAAAATGCCATACTCATAAAATATCATCACCAATTATCAAATCCTCATCAAAAATATGCATATACTACTATATAGGATTCTCTAGCCATAAAATCCTATTTTTTAACTTTGTTACTTCACATAACATATTTAACTCATATGTTAAGTAACTAAACTATTTTCATGAAAAATACCAAATTAGTCCCAAAAATATTTCTTTTACTGGGATTTAGCATAATATAGTCCCATAATGAAAATATATTTTTTCTCGAATTTTTAAAATTCATTTACTATTTTTCAAAAATCAATTTCTAATTAATTCCTTAAGAAATTAGCTACCTCAAGTTTAACTCCAAAATTCCCAAATCTTGGCAGGATCTTACACATGTTAACGTGAGCTTCTAGTTTAAATTTCATGGTCATCGGAGTTATAGAACTCGGTTATAGCATTTTTAAATCGGAAAAACCTAAATATTGAAATAGTCATAACTTGCTCATTTTAAGTCGAGAATGAGCTCATTTTTGGACAGGAGATACTTTATACCATATACCTTCATGTCCCAAAAGGCCAGAATTTTCTCATAATTTAAGTGGCCAAAACAGCCCTTAAAGTTTCTGGCGAGTAGCATTTTTTGAAATTTACAGCTTTGGCCTCCTTTGCTAAAATCAGTCCACACAAAAAATCTACAACACCTTTTCCAGTAATTCCACTTGGATTAGTTAGGTAACTCATAGATCTAACTCTAGGACTTGACCACATTCAAAAATTCAAAATATAATAGAGAGATATGGTCAATTGAATTTCATATTCGTTTTCACCAAAATCGATTTTCAACTCTTTGTGATTTCTAAGAAACTTTCATGTTTTTACATACTAACCAACATAACTCATCATAAAACTTACTAATACCACGAATACCCATGATTTTCATTATTCCAATGCTTTTATTATGACTTTCATCATAAACCACGTAAAGCTGATTCATTTAGTTGAAGAAATATTTGAGGTTTAAGAAATGGGTTTTTGTCTTTGGGTCAATACAAAATTCGATTTCACGCTCTAGGGTAGGCTAGAAATCTTCAAGAATACGTCAAGAAATTTATTAATGATAGAAATATCATTCAAAGCTATTACTCTTATCCAAGACTTGGATAGTCGTCACATTGATACCAAGCTGTGACTTATCCCTTAACTTAGATAGCACCTCACAATGATACCTATAAACTTGCCATCTTCATTCCACGATGTAAGCCTCTGAAAAATGCGGCGGTGCATTCCACACAAGGAAGTCAACAACGAAAGGTTCGGGCTCTTTACTTATGGCTTGATATAACGATGATTAACTTTAGGGTTTGGTTACTTTGAATTAAGTATAACGGGTTGGTTATGAATATAAAAGCTAACAACTTACGAAAAGCATGATGATTAGTTAACCAATTGATTCCTAAAATCACATCAAAGGCAAGTATTTTCAAAAGATAAGATCGACGAATTAGCGTGAAAATGTTTATTTGAATCAACAAGATTTATAAGCGATTGGAGTAACGAAGGTTTCTCCCAACTAAGTTTAAGCAGATAAATCAAAGTCCAATTTCTCGGAGTCAAATTTAAGCGTTGAGCATGAAGCAGAGATAAAAATAATAGGTAGAACCGGTTATCGAATACGATATAGACTTATGAGAGCTTATGATTAACTTACGTGATAATTTTATTGGGGGTTCCTCGTCACGAAAAAAAAAGCTCTCTCTTTAAACTCTAGGCTTTGGCTTATGCAGGACATCCTTTGGCATCACTATCTCAAGCTGGACTTGACTTCACCATACGACAAAATCGAGCTAAGTGACCTTCTCTTGCAATTAAAACACGCTTTGGATTCTTTGCGTCGTGATTTGGACGGATGTGTCCCTCTGTCGCATTTGAAACATCTGACCGGTGGTGTTTCTTCTTCCTTGAAGCGGGTCTTTGATCTTGAAGCGTCTTCCGTCGTTGTTGAACCCTCTCTTCTTGAAATGTCCATTCTTATTATTTTGGCCATGATTACCACCGAAGTGGTTACCATTCTTGACATGATAATTTCCCCCACGATGGTTATCATTGTTAGATGGCCATGGTTGCCCATGCGTATATGATTATTATCGTGTTGTTGCTCATTACCTTTTGGTTGAAGTGACTCAATGATCTCATGTGCTTCATTGCTTATCTCGATATTTTTAGGATGTCATTTTCAAATCGCCACCAAACATGGGTTAAATAACATATCACATATTATCCCTATACTACGGTGAGCCAAATAAATACCACATAAACTTAGGTAGGTCAAATACTAGCGAAAAATTTCCCGTCTCTCCCTCCTAGTACTTGTTCTCACATCTTGGCGGGATCGTATCCTAGCTACGATACTGTTGTGGCGCCCCCCAAAAATGGGTATCGTCACCCATCTTGGGGTCGCCACTTACATGTGTACATAAATTCAAATACAACTTACTAACTAAGCGTAGGTGTGCAATCGACATAAGCGTGAGTTTGAATACAAATATTATCTACTAGATATTATACAAACTCGAAAGGTCCTCATTACAACTATTATCACCTTTATTTCACGAATAGTGAGGGACTACTAATCTATCCTCGGACCATTACTTAGTTCCCAGGCTAAATCCCGGCTATGTTCTCATTTCACGAAAAAGCAGTGAAAAGAAAGGTGAGCTCAACTAGCCCGATGAAATATTATGACTAAGATAATGCGAATAAATTATCATTAGCCTTGAGCGATGTTAAGCGATAAAATATAATAGACAACCGGTTTAAGCTGCGGTGAATATCGATCCATTAAAAAGTCAGTAGAGAATAAAATCTACTATCTTTTAGGTTTTAAAGTTTTCATCAATTTTTATCGGCTGAGACTCGACAATAAATAAACCACCACATCTAATCATCCACATGTACCACGCGTCGAGGATTTTCATCAAATTATCGATGGTCGTACTATCTTAGAATCACCCACAGTCATAATCATACCAAAAACTATCCATCAACTTGCATTCTGACAGACCCTTTGAGGACTTTTGTCACATCATTTATATCAAGTCGTGATTATCTTAGAATGATCCTGGTGGTCATAATCATACTAAGTTCATCTATGCCGTAAGCGAAGATAACATAATATAACATGAGGATGATGACAATGACATAATAATTCAATAAAACAAGTTCAAAATTATTTAATCCATGAATTATTAACGTCAAATTATCGACATAATCTTTGTTTACGTGAAGTAAAATTCAAGAATGATCGAAAGAATATTTCCATGAAAATCTTTGGATGAAACCATGAATATCGAGGATATTCTACTAATTTCATGGAGTATAGAAGTCAAAGTTTTAACCAATTTGGGTATAATAAAGAATGGAATAACAAAAGAAATCACCGTGCATGCGGTGCTTGCGCATAGGCGAGTTATTCAACGAGAATAATAATAACGGAACGGTCGGTGAAATTCACAAGCGGGATGTTCAACGAGAATAATAAAGATGGAACCCGATCCGGTGTAAAACACACTGGATAGGATATTCAACGAGAATGATAAAAAAAGCGGAACCGGTCGGGTGTAAAACACACCGAGCGGGATGTTCAACGAATAATAATAAAAAAGCGGAACCGGTCGGTGTAAAACACTGAGACGGGATGTTCAATGAGAATAATAGAAGAATGTCACCAAGTATAGGGTAAAGCCAGCGTATCTGAGTTATTCAATGAGAATAATAAGCGATGGAATAACATAAGTTTCACCAGTATAGGGTATCTGGCGTGTCTGAGGTTATGTATAGGGTATGCCACTTTTACGAGTTATTCAATAATAATAATAATGAATGGAATAACGAAGTTCTCTTCGAAGAAGAAGAATAACACCACTTCTACAGTAAAAAAAAGAATATATAGAAGTAGTGAAGTAGCGAATATCTCTTCTTCTTTCATAATTTTCTCTCTATAAACTTCTCTCTATAATTTCTCTCTCTAGAGTTTGATGAATTAAATGAAAATAATGAAGGAATGAGCTTATTTATAGGAAAATGGAATGCGTAGTAACTAATCCATGAGCGGTCCAGTTGATTTACTTTAATCGGCGGTCCATATTTAAAGAAAAATCTTTTAAATAAAATATAATATATTCTATTTATATAAAAACATTTTACTATGCAAACAACATACTATTTATGCAATCTTATACAAACACATCTGAACATTATACTGTAATATATGCGTAATAAAATATAATATATTACATTTATAGAATAACTTTAATAAAGTATTACATTTTATATAAAAGATGTTTACATTTTTATTACGTTAATAATCTGAATAAAACAAAAGCGTCGTTATCATTATAATAATTCATATTATTAATCGTGATAATGGAATCAAAGTGGTGACTTCTCACATAAGCATCGATAATCGATCTGGTGTCTTCTTATGCGACCACCGTATTCTTTGTACTTTTACTACTTAGGTAGTTCAGCGGTAACCGCGGTAAAACTTCATAGTTATTTCGATAAAATATTTTTTTGTCGTTTTCTCGATCAAATGAATAATTACATTAATGGGGTCCACCATGATTGGTAGTTATGCGAATATTCCTGCTAAGCCAAGAATATTCCCAGACCCAATCGAATATAATATAACCACTTGCATACTTTTGCAAAATTTATAAATCTACTACCTGACTATAATATTATCTTAAATTCACACCATAATATTAAAAATTATTTCAACAAAATTTAAATCTTTATTGATAAAATCGGGGTCTCCATGATCTCCCTCCTTATGGAATTTAAGCCCTCGAAATTAGAATGCGTACACAGTATGATAAAGAGGTGAGGATACCTTGAATACCTTTATCGTTGAAAATATTAAGTTCATCTTTTGCAATCCGGCGAAGATATTCATTAACAATTCATCTTTTTGATGGGCCGAAGATATTTATTAACAATTCATCTTTTACTTTCTGGGCCAAAAGATATATAAGCTATAAAACCAATAATCTTTGAGACTTCGACAATAGTATCACGACCACGAATTATCCATTTTGCTCTTGGCTAAGGATATTATGTGTTTTCAATTCTGATCGTGATTATCTTAGAATAATCAGTAGTCGTAATCATACCAAGTCTATCGATACTTTACTGACGAAGATGACTTTTACCACATCCATGAATTAATATTTCATTCTTTGAGACTCATTTCGATAATTAATCCATATCATCGAATCATCCACCTTTCTACGGGCGAGGATATTCATTAGTATCACGACCACGAATTATCCATACCTTTCTGACGAAAAGATAATCGTGTATTCATTAGTATCCGACCACAAATTATCCATACACTACGGCGAAGATAATTGTGTATTCATTAGTATCACGACCACAAATTATCCATACTACGGCGAAGATAATTGTGTATTCATTAGTATCCGACCACAAATTATCCGTACCTTCTCACGGCGAAGATAATTGTGTATTCATTAATTGTATCATCCGACCACAAATTATCCATACACTTTCTGACGAAGATAATTGTGTATTCATTAGTATCACGACCACAAATTATCCATACACTTCTGACGAAGATAATTGTGTATTCATTAGTATCCGACCACAAATTATCCATACACTTCTGGCGAAAGATAATTGTGTATTCATTAGTATCACGACCACAAATTATCCATACCTACTGACGAAGATAATTGTGTATTCATTAGTATCCGACCACAAATTATCCATACACTACGGCGAAAGATAATTGTGTATTCATTAGTATCCGACCACAAATTATCCATGCACTACTGACGAAGATAATTGTGTATTCATTAATATCCGACCACAAATTATCCATACCTTTACTGACGAAGATAATTGTGTTATATCGGACCACAAATTATCCATGATTATCCACATTCATTCATAATCATACCAATTCCATGATTATCCATCCAAGTCCATCTATACTGAAGGCCCACGATGACTTTCACGTAATATAAAAACATGAGGATAATGATATAAAGAATCGATCAAATGAGATAAAGGATAAATATTAAACATTTATAATATAATTTATCCGAGGATTCAAAATATCCCCATGTTATCAATCACTTAATAATCTCATAATCTAATAACATTAATATTATAACAATATTTTAATCACTTCTTAAATTTATAAACAATTTATCTCGATTGTTTACGCTTTACCATATAATGCATTTAATCATTCAAAATGCCATACTCATAAAATATCATCACCAATTATCAAATCCTCATCAAAAAATATGCATATACTACATATAGGATTCTACAGCCATAAAATCCTATTTTCAACTTTGTTACTTTGTTACTTCACATAACATATTTAACTCATATGTTAAGTAACTAAACTATTTTCATGAAAAATACCAAATTCAGTCCCAAAATATTTCTTTTAAGGGATTTAGCATAATATAGTCCCATAATGAAAATATATTTTTCTCGAATTTTAAAATTCATTTACTATTTTTCAAAAATCAATTTCTAATTAATTCCTTAAGAAATTAGCTACCTCAAGTTTAACTCCAAAATTCCCAAATCTTGGCAGGATCTTACACATGTTAACGTGAGCTTCTAGTTTAAATTTCATGGTCATGGAGTTATAGAACTCGGTTATAGCATTTTAAATCGGAAAAACCTAAATATTGAAATAGTCATAACTTGCTCATTTTAAGTCGAGAATGAGCTCATTTTTGGACAGGAGATACTTTATACCATATACCTTCATGTCCCAAAAGGCCAGAATTTTCTCATAATTTAAGTGGCCAAAACAGCCCCTTAAAGTTTCTGGCGAGTAGCATTTTTGAAATTTACAGCTTTGGCCTCCTTTGCTAAAATCAGTCCACACAAAATCTACAACACCTTTTCCAGTAATTCCACTTGGATTAGTTAGGTAACTCATAGATCTAACTCTAGGACTTGACCACATTCAAAAATTCAAAATATAATAGGAGATATGGTCAAGATTGAATTTCATATTCGTTTTTCACCAAAATCGATTTTCAACTCTTTGTGATTTCTAAGAAACTTTCATGTTTTTACATACTAACCAACATAACTCATCATAAAACTTACTAATACCACGAATACCCATGATTTTCATTATTCCAATGCTTTTATTATGACTTTCATCATAAACCACGTAAAGCTTTATTCATTTAGTTGAAGAAATATTTGAGGTTTAAGAAATGGGTTTTTATCTTTGAAATTGATACAAAATTCGATTTCACGCTCTAGGGTAGGCTAGAAATCTTCAAGAATCGTCAAGAAATTTATTAATGATAGAAATATCATTCAAAGCTGTTACTCTTATCCAAGACTTGGATAGTCGTCACATTGATACCAAGCTGTGACTTATCCCTTAACTAGATAGCACCTCACAATGATACCTATAAACTTGCCATCTTCATTCACGATGTAAGCCTCTGAAGAAAGTCGGCGGTGCATTCCACAAGGAAGTCAACAACGAAAGGTTGGGGCTCTTTACTTATGGCTTGATATAACGATGATTAACTTTAGGGTTTGGTTACTTTGAATTACGTATATAACGGGTTGGTTATGAATATAAAAGCTAACAACCTTACAAAAAGCATGATGAGTAGTTAACCAATTGATTCCTAAAATCACATCAAAGGCAAGTATTTTCAAAGAGATAAGATCGGCGAATTAGCGTGAAAATGTTTATTTGAATCAACAAGATTTATAAGCGATGGAGAGTAAAGAAGGTTTCTCCCAACTAAGTTTAAACGATAAATCAAAGTCCAATTTCTCACGAGTCAAATTTAAGCGTTGAGCATAAACAAGAGATAAAATAATAGGTAGAACCAGGTATCGAATCGATATAGACTTATGAGCTTATGATTAACTTACGTGATAATTTTATTCGGGTTCTCGTCACGAGAAAAAAAAAACGCTCTCTCTTAAACTCTAGGCTTTGGCTTATGCAGGACATCCTTTGGCATCACTATCTCAAGCTGGACTTGACTTCACCATACGACAAAATCGAGCTAAGTGACCTTCTCTTAGCAATTAAAACACGCTTTGGATTCTTTGCGTCTGATTTGAGACGGATGTGTCCCTCTGTCGCATTTGAAACATCTGACCGGTGGTCGTTCTTCTTCTCTTTTTGAAAGCGGGTCTTTGATCTTGAAGCGTCTTCACGTCGTTGTTGAACCCTCTCTTCTTGAAATGTCCATTCTTATTATCTTGGCCATGATTACCACCAAAAATGGTTACCATTCTTGACATGATAATTTCCCCGATGGTTATCATTGTTAGATGGCCGTTGCCACTTGCCACCGGTATGATTATTATCGTGTTGTTGCTCATTACCTTTTGGTTGAGTGACTCAACGATCTCATGTGCTTCATTGCTTATCTCGATATTTTGGGATGTCATTTTCAAATCGCCACACAAAACATGGGTTAAATAACATATCACATATTATCCTATACTACGTGAGCCAAATAAATACCACGTAAACTTAGGTAGGTCATACTAGCGAAAAGAATTCCCGTCTCTCCCCTCCTAGTTCTTATTCTCACATCTTAGCGGGGATCGTATCCTAAGCTACGATACCAGTTGTGGCGCCCCAAAAATTAGGTATCGTCACCCGTCTTGGGTCGCCACTTACATGGTACATAAATTCAAATCTGACTTACTAACTATAAGCATGTAGTGTATGCAATCGACATAAGCGTGAGTTTGAATACAAATATTATCTACTAGATATTATACAAACTCGAAAGGAGTCCTCATTACAACTATTATCACCTTTATTTCACGAATAATAGTGAGGACTACTAATCTTATCCTCGGACCATTACTCAGTTTCCCAGGCTTCGTCCCGGTATGTTCTCATTTCACGAAGAAAACGGTGAAAGAAAGGGTGAGCTCAACTAGCCCGATGAAAAATATTATGACTAAGATAATGCGAGAATAAATTATCATTAGCCTTGACGATGTTAAGCGATAAAATATAATAAACAACCGGTTTAAGCTGCGGTGAATATCTGATCCATTAAAAAAGTCAGTAGAGAATAAAATCTACTATCTTTTAGGTTTTAAAGGTTTTCATCAATTTTTATCATTTGAGACTTCGACAATAAATAAACCACCACATCTAATCATCCACATGTACCACGGTCGAGGATTTTCATCAAATTATCGATGGTCGTGACTATCTTAGAATCACCCACAGTCATAATCATACCAAAAACTATCCATCAACTTTGCATTCACAGGCCCATTGAGGACTTTTGTCACATCATTTATATCAAGTCGTGATTATCTTAGAATGATCCACAGTCATAATCATACTAAGTTCATCTATGCGTAAGCGAAGATAACATAATATAACATGAGGATGATGACAATGACATAATAATTCAATAAAACAAGTTCAAAATTATTTAATCCATGAATTATTAACGTCCAATTATCGACATAATCTTTGTTTAAATGAGAGTAAAATTCAAGAATGATCGGAAGAATATTTCCGTGAAAGATCTTTGGATGAAACGCGAAATATCGAGGATATTCTACTAATTTCATGGAGTATAGAAGTCAAAGTTTTAACCAATTGGGTATAATAAAGAATGGAATAACAAAAGAAATCACCGTGCATGCGGTGCTTAGCATAGACAGGTTATTCAACGAGAATAATAATAACGGAACGGTCGGGTGAAATTCACCAAGCGGGATGTTCAACGAATAATAAAGATGGAACCGGATCCGGTGTAAAACACACGAGATAGGATATTCAGCGAGAATGATAAAAAGGCGGAACCGGTCGGGTGTAAAACACTGCGACGAGGATGTTCAACGAGAATAATAATAAAAAGCGGAACCGGTCGGTTGTAAAACACTGTGAGACGGGATGTTCAACGAATAATAATAGAAGAATGTCACCAAGTATAGGGTAAATAGCGTATCTGAGTTATTCAATGAGAATAATAAGCGATGGAATAACATAAGGATTTCACCAGTATAGGGTATCTGGCGTATCTGAGGTTATGTATAGGGTATACCACTTTTACGAGTTATTCAATGAGAATAATAATGAATGGAATAACGAAGTTCTCTTGAAGAAGAAGAATAACACCCTTACTACAAGGTAAAAAGGCCTGAATATAGAAGTAGTGAAGTAGCGAGAAATACTCTTCTTTTTACATAATTTTCTCTCTATAAACTTCTCTACATAATTTCTCTCTCTGAGAGTTTGATGAATTAAATAAGAAAATAATGAAGAATGAGCTTATTTATAGGAAAATGGAATGCGTAATAACTAATCCATGAGCGGTCCAGTTGATTTACTTTAATCGGCGGTCCATATTTAAAGAAAATCTTTTAAATAAAATATAATATATTCTATTTATATAAAAACATTTTACTATATCAAACCTTTATGCAATCTTATCTGAAAACACTATCTATGAAACACACTATACAACACTATCGTAATAAAATATAATATATTACATTTATAGAATAACTTTAATAAAGTATTACATTTTATATAAAAGATGTTTACATTTTATTACGTTAATAATCTGAATAAAACAAAAGCGTCGTTATCATTATAATAATTCATATTATTAATCGTGATAATGGAATCAAAGTGAGTGACTTCTCACATAAGCATCGATAATCGAATCTGGTAATGTCTTCTTATACGACCACATATTCTTGTACTTTTACTACTGAGTAGTTCAGCGGTAACCACGGTAAAACTTCATAGTTATTTGATAAAATATTTTTTTGTCGTTTTCTCGATCAAATGATAATTACATTATGGGGTCCACCAATGATTGAGTAGTTATACGAATATTCCTGCTAAACCGAATATTCCCAGAGCCAATCGAATATAATATAACCACTTGCATACTTTTGCAAAATTTATAAATCTACCCATGACTATAATATTATCTTAAATTCACACCATAATATTAAAAAATTATTTCAACAAAATTTAAATCTTTATTGATAAAATCTTGGAGATCCATTTCAAGCGGGACTAAGGCATCGATGCCATAGGCCGATCCTAAAAGGTGAATCCCGTTGTAGTCCTCGGAGTAGTTCGATAAGCCCATAACACGCTAAGTAGCTCCTCATGCCATCTCGCCTCGCCGTCCAATCTGGCTTGATCCCATTCGAGGCGTTACATTGGTCACTTGACTTGTCCATTTGACCGTGGATGAGCCAATGAAGTCTTTCTCTTCTTTGAATCCTAGTTCTTTCAAAAATGCTTCAAATTTTGATCCTGGTAGCGTCCATTGTCTTTATTACCGCCTTAGGAATCAAAACGAAATCTCTACGATTCTTTCAAAAATTTCAAGCATTCTGTTCCGTTATTAACCTAAGTGGTTTTTGCTTACACCTTGACTTGGTCATATAGTCGATGGCAACTATAAAAGCGGAGTTGACCTTTTGCCTTCGTAGTGGACCCGATGCTATCGACCCCCAGACGTGAAGGGTATAGGAGATAAGATC